>JBAJNP010001130.1:981-68469 GCA_036877545.1 Yasuhikotakia modesta
AATATTAATACTCTGAAATAACTTTCCATCCTATTGTGGGTGTAATATAGTACTAATAGTTAAAAAAAGTAATTTTCTGTTTTCATTTTTTTTCAAGCTATTAAAAAACTCTAAAGTTTTTCATGGTTATAAAGCTTGTCCAAAAATTAGAATATTTTAGTTCAGATACAGAAAAAACAAAACAGTACTTGTGGGAAATAGTAAAGGCCCAGGATCCTGGCTGTGGCAATGGACAGATCAGAGCCTCCAGCCCCAACCAAAGCAGCGAGTGGGGGCCCATCCCCACACCTGTAGTTGGGCACAGCCTCATCTTGGCCTGTTAAGAAAGTGAGGGTCCCCTCCACAGCTTTGGAAATGGTGAAGCAGGAATCATAGATGACATAACCCAGATCAGTTTTGGGTAACAGGTCCACCCTGGCGTTAATCTCTTTAATGGCAAACAGCATGGTCTGAGTCCAGCGGAAAGCACGGAAGTTAAAGCTGCGGGGGAATTCACATATTGAAATTTAAGACAATGGCCAGGTGCTTTTATATGCAGTATTATCCATACTTTTAATATAATTTGAATTTCCTTTAAAAGTTAAAAGTTACGTATGATTATTATGATCTTTTTAATGTGTCTGACGTATTTTGTAATGTATCAATATAACTGACAGGTCACTAAAATTACACTAGGTGAAATACCATTTAATACCAGCAGGGGTCAAAGGATGTTTGTCACAATAACTTTAATAAACACGTTTATGAGTGTGGCAATAAACACTCAGGTTATACGAGTTTATGGGAACACAGTTGTCTCCCAAGAGGATAAAACGCATTTTGCACAGATTACAAATGATGGCAACGCATGCAAGAAACGCAGTGAAATAAACTACCTTTGAAATGACTTAGAAATTGTGATGTCTTTAATAGCTTTATATCCATGTCAACAGACACAATATACAATATATATAAATCTCCCAATAGAATAATAATAATAATGAAAAAAATGAATGTAAACTGTATGATCTTACCCGTCGCATCCAGTGGACTCCGGAGGATTGGTGGTGTTGCTGTCTGATGAAGCCAGGCGTCGATGAACTGGGAACATACCGCCAACGACCACCGTCTTCTTCTCCACATCCTTATAGCCGCTCAGATTGAATTTGGCCTTGAGTTTGCAGCTTGCCTCGGCATCAGTGGACACGTACAAATGACAAACAACACATAAAACTAACAACAAGCGTCCTTTTGAAATAAGTTCAGCTAATTCCATTGCAGCATAGGATGATAGAAAAGACACGGCTTTGATGTGTATGTGCTTGGAAAGAAACAGACACCGTGGATTATAACGCTTGAGTTCCCATCATCTCCCCCGGGAACGATTGCACAAGACAACTTAATAAAAGTAGCTCTGAATGTGGATTCATGTTGTGTTTGTGTAAATGGGTGTTTATAATAAACAACAGCTATTTTTATTGCTTCGGTAAACGTCATTACACCAAATAGGACAAATACTTTTTGGATCAACATCAATAATGTTTATAGGATTAGGATTGTAGGACTAGGTCTAAACCATTGTTATGCACGTATTATTTCTCTCTATTGTCTGAGTGCCTTTTATCGTGTTTGCAACCAATTCATCTACGTCAAAGATTTGTTACATAAACTTGTGAAAAAAGCATCTATATTTGACTTATTTCTTTTACTAAACAGTAACACAGTATTGAACGGCCAGACAACTGACAGTAACTGACAATACACAGGTGATGATGGTAAGGGTGAACAATACAGACACCACAGTAACAGCACCTGTGCGTGAATCTCCCCTGCCATTTAACTCCAAAAAAAGCTTGATACTGTATCTCTTGCTACCTTTGGGATGTTGCTGTTTGTGGACGTGCTTGTCACTACATGTCCTTCCATCGCACACCTGAACCCTTTTCCCAAAGGGACACGAGAGCCCTGCGCATGCGCACTCACAAACTAGTTTTAATCACGGTATGTAAAAAAGTACATAATTACTAAGTCCTTATATAATAATAATAATAATAATAATGTTAAATACATATTACAAAAACACAAACACAATGCAGTAAATCGCATATCACTGAACTTGCCTATTGAGGCCTGCAAAACTGACTAAATCCACTAGTTGGCGTATTTGAGTTGAACACGTCAGTGTTGCTTTATATTCTCAATGTAACCATTATTAAAAGGTCCTGAATTTGGCAATGACAATCTGAACACAGAGTTCTTTATTAAAGCTCAGTTTGCATTATACAAATATCAGTTTCAAACTGCATGCGGTGGCTTGGTCTGAGTCACAATACTAAACAGCATTGTTCATTTTTTTGACAAAAAGGGGAGGGAGGGAGAATTGACATACGGTTGCATAAATTAAACTGAATATTATGTAATATTGCAGTTCACCCACTAGAAATTTAAACTGGTTAGATGTATTTTTAATAGACAAGTAATATACACTATAATTAAGGTGACACTGAGAAAAGACATTAAGAATTTGCAATTAAGACAAGAAGGATGTTTATCCTGCTATGAGTTTTTGCTATTGTGACAACAGAAGGTTATGAAATAAAATCTTAAGGACAATAAATACAGAGCATGTTATTCATATCACAACAACTTTCTACATGATAAATTAGACCAAGGGCTGGACACAAATCTCCATTTGTGCCCATTTAAAGCCCTCGCTCTAAAGATAAGACCACGGTTCTGTTAAAGGAGTGAAAAATTAATGACCACACTCGCAGGACTCCTACACTGACAGCAGTTCATGGTCCAACTTCTGTTAAGATGAAACTGGCTTTTAAATTACTTAACCTATTTAGAGGGTTTCTGTGTCTCAATTGAAGAGTCCTGTCAATCATTAACTCTTTCTTTCTCTGCAATGATTTTCTTTCTTGTGCCTTTGAAAACACCATTTCTCTATCCAGCACAAGAAAATACCAAGGCCTTTATTGGTTAAAAAAAAAAACTATTGATCTTACTGAAATCATCAATAAAAGATAAAAAATCATTTTCTTAATTAGTGTTTTTGTTTTGTTTCCAGTACAAACATCAACATCCTTTAAACAAGATTTAAATTTACTTGAAAAATCAAAACTGTATGTAATACCATCCCTCCCACAAAAAAATCTTAAATTTACCCCAGTGATAAACAATCGTTAAGGACATAAATATGCTTAAGCCAAACAAATTCTCATCTCTTGTAACTTCTCCTGTAAATTTGTTTTAAGGATGTTTTAATATTTTTGTAAAACTGTAAAACAATACAAAAATTCTGATTAAGAAAATCGAGCTCTGATAAACTAAACCATGACATTGATGTAAAATGCAGACACTTTTGTCACATATCAATGTCAATAATACTTTTCTTGAAAACAGAGAAAACAACGCAGCATAAAAAGTATCATGTCCCTGAAAAACAAAATAGCCTTAAAGAGATAAAACAGGCACAAATTCTAGGAGCTCCAGAGTGTCCAAGTCTCCTCCACAGCAAAACCTCTCAAACCAACCAGCACTTCTATAACTTGATCTGTATTTGGCAAATAAGGTTGAAAACATTGACTGGTCATGTTTTATTGTGTGAGTGAGCTACTGCTGCTAGTCTTCTAGGCTTCCATTAATAGAGTTCTTAAAAGAAACTGAAACCAAAAATTCAACACTGCACCACCCAGGGTTTACTGAAATCAAACTGATTTTAAAGGCAGAAAGCAGCAATGTGAACTTCATCCTTAACATGGAATCGGTGAATTTGTCTAAACAAAAAAAAAAACAAACAAAGCTGTTTTGTTTGTGTCATGCTTTACCTGGACAATCAACTGCCCCATTATGACTTTCGACCTTCAGTGGCTACAATAGCGATTATAAGAAATGACCTGTCACAACGCATTAAACACAGATAACTGATATAAAAAAAACTAAATCCATATATCATCACCACCACCATCTGTGATGAAGATAATAACAACAACTATATTTATAATAATACCAATATTACAACCAACCCCAAAAAATGAGGCGGAACTGAAGTAGCAGTGTCAGTTTTGCGCAGATCACAGTACAACCTGCCAATGTGGGAATGTTCCATCTCTGTGGGACAATGATGTGGTAGGGCAGCGTGTCTAAAGAGGGTCGCAGGAGCGTAGAAAGGGGAGTCGGGAATGTAGCAGTACTGGGAAAGGGGAGGTAGAGGATTTGAGAGGAGGAGATAAGGATAGGTCAGATGATCAAGTCCACTGCTTTACTCCCACTCTGTCGTTCCTGGTGGCTTGGAGGTAAGATCATACATCACCCTGGAGATACCTGGGATTTTCTTGATCTCGTTGACCATTTTAAGCACCACCTGTGGCCACAGAGCAAGTGAATTGTTAGTAGATGGAAATTAGTACAAGTTCACAGTTACACAGGACAACTGATTCTTGTCTATACCATGTTTTCACTGTTGATATACATACATGTGTCTTTTGAAGTTGTGGCACATTTCAATTTCAATGCCTAGCAGTTACTTAAATATCTAGCAACTCAAGCGGAATCAAGATCATGTGGCAAAAAAGTAATTTGAAATTTTGAGACCCCTGGATTCCATTTTATTATGTTGCCACCTAACTACCTTTTTTGCATCACCTATATGCACCTATAGCACAGATTTTAAGCTTTTTGTATCACCTATATGCACCTTTAGAACATATTCCAAGCTTTAAACTGCAACAATTTTGTCAAATGAGTAGTTTTAAATAAGCTACAAAATGCTAATTAAAACTGCTTTGCAAACTTTCCTCACAAAATCCATACAGAGTCCATTCCTAGAAATTAGGGTATGTTCATCATGAACGGAGGATTTCTCACCTCTTCAGGGATTTGGTTGTCTGGAGTCGCTGCGATACCTGTCATGAAGTCGCTGGTGATAAACGTTCTGATGACGACGGATCGTCTACAGGACGGCTGCTTCTGCAGCGGGTCCCGATCAAAGTGCAGTGGGGTGAGGATGACCGGCATCTGACTGATCTTGCCTGAGTAGCCTGGAAATAAACACACCATGATACAATCAATTCAACAGCTTCAATATTACAACATTACAAACAGTCACCATTGCAATTACACAACAAACCACTAGGTGGTTCTACAAACCCCCAGTTTCTTTTTTTGCATTTTGCTGTCTTAGCATTTTCATTGTTTGGTTTGAATATTGTTTACATTGTTGTTGTGAGCTCAAGCTAACATTTGAACAGTTAAAACTGCATTAATAACACAAGTCAAACTTTAACAACAGTAACAGTTGAGACATAGCTGTGGTGAAATATTTACTCAGCAGTAACCACAGCCCTGGTGGGAGTGTTTACGCATGTAAAGGTTACAACAACGAAGGCGGTCAGCTCTTACCAGACTCCCTCAAAATGGAGTGTGCTACAAAGTCAGCCTGTCTTAGTGTGCTCAGTACACCGGTGGTTAGGAAGGTGGGTGTGATGTCAGTGGGCGGCTCTTTTACGTGTGACCCAAAGACATAAACAACTCTGTAAATGAAAAGACAAAGACCATTATTATTTATTCCTTTAATTATTTATTAAAGATTTACCTAAAAGAATATGTTGTCATTATTTCCCCACTCTTTTATTTTATAATTCGTTTTGTTGCACTATGAAAGAAAAAGAGAAATAATGTCTGGGGATTTCGTTTGCGTCACCATACACTTTCCTTGCATTAAACACAGAAGCTCAGTCATTCTATTTAACCTTTTTATTTTGTGTTTTAAAGGAAAAATAAAATGACTGTGATCCCTGTCGAATAAATGACAAGGTCAGAACAACCTTTTTACCTAACATTTGCACAGCATGTTAAGTAAAAATAGGTTAAGTATTTCTAAAGTCAATAAAGCTGGCAGGAAGACACATCATGAGACCTGATGATGTTACCTGTTGATGGAGTGACAGATTCGAGGGATGAGTCTGGCCAGGAACATCAGCGAATCCCAGTGAGGGGCTTCTTTACTGCTCACCCCGCAGACGTAACTGTATGAGCGGGAGTCACCCTGTACAGATCACATACGAGTAAAAACATGTTCAGTTCTCCAATGTTCTTCTGAGGAAAAAGTCAAAAATGTACATTTTACTTTCATTTTGATATAGAGTAACATTTTGCTAGCATTACATTATTATTTGTTCAAATACATCAATCAACAATGTTAAATACATCAGTATTTACAGCAGGTAAACTGTTTTGCAAATCAGCATATCCCAGCTCAGAGTCTGGATACTGTAGTAATTTTAACATAGTGTGGTACAGCAGTAAGCACTTTGTAAGAGGAACGCCCAGACACGCATCATCAAACTATGTGGTGAGACACTGGCTGTCTCTGTCTGGATGTCTCACTGCTTTATCTCAAAGAAGTGAACCAGCCACTTCCGAACGATCATAATTCGGTCTATAAATACTAACAGCAACGCAATGGAAGAACTTTTAGGCTGTGTACTGATATATAGACTGTCCTGCTCCTTGCTATTTAGAAGAACAAATAATGACAAAATTACATCAGACAGAATCCTGAATAGTAACAAAGTGAGAGAGAAAAAAAACGGAGGGAGTGGGGGAGTAAAACTGAGCATGTCAACACCTAACCACAGCACTGTGGCCACAGGAAAATAAACCAGACAATGAATGAAGCTTTGCAGTCAGACATGCCGTTCCATTTTCCAGACTAAACCGTTTATATTTTTAGAGACAGCATAAATGTAACTTTAAACAGGTAAGCAGTCATAGTATCCTAGCAATTCAAATGGAAAATTTGGATAATAGAAGAGCACAAAACTAAAGTTGCCCTCTTTAAAGTCACCATGAAATCAATTCTGACCATTTTTGTATGGAATACTGCTGGACTACTGCTGTTTATTCAAAATTATTTATTACATTCAGCACCTTTTTTTTTTTATTCGTGTGTCCTCATAATCTTTATACAAAAACATTAACTCCCCCCTCCACCTCAAAACAACATCTTGGGACTATATTGACTATCCAATGTCCATGCAGTATCACTCCAACTTTAAATCAATCAATTCCTGAGAGATGAAATCTATTCCCTACATATTTTCCCATTTCCCAATTTTCCATTTCATGCCAACTTTAAACAGAAAATAACAGCTTTAAGCAAACAAAACACTGCAATTTACATGGTAAAATAAGGGGAAAACAAATCATGGCTGCTTCTATTCTCCAATCTGTGAACATTTTATAGCAATTGGTTGGAAATTGGAAAGCCCACAGAGTTCTAAAAAATGCCTCATGAAAGCAACGGCAGATAAGGAAGCTCACCTGGACCCCAACAGTTTTGATTGGCAGTAGAAAGGCATTTAGTGAATGAAGGCTGGTGATCTGCATGAGCTTCTCCTCTTCCTCATCTGATATGCATGACTTCACTCTCTGAAGAAGAGTGTGTGGCTGAACGGAACATCAAAAGTATTGGGATTATATGACATGTAATCCACAGGAACTTAACTCACTACACAGATAAAGTTTAAGACTTTAGCCAACAGCACAGTGAGCTTTATGCACCTTTTTAACACTGGCAGAAAAATCTGTGATGATTTTTAGGATGTTGTTGGTTTCGGCGAAGTCTTTACAGATGTAGGGCTCATCGGCACAGATCACTCTGATGGCCAAACCTGGACCTGCGGCGCATACATTAAACACAATTACAGCATAATGAAGCGTAATGCATAAAAATTTACTGTTGTAGAATGTGTCTAGACGTTAGAAGTTTACTACCAAACCAGAAAATTTTCCCATTCTTCTTTTCAATGTGCCATTATGAAAAGTGTTACATAAATAAACTTAAACACCAGACAACAATTTACTTATGTTCTGTAGAATCCTAAACTAGAAAGTACTTTGATGGTCTCACCAGGGAAGGGGTGTCGAGAGACGATCTCTTCAGGAAGCCCCAGCTCTCGACCTAACGCTCTCACTTCATCCTTATGAAAGTCTTTCAATGGTTCGATTACTTTTCCCTGCAGGGAACAACGTTCACAAGAAACAACAGTTAGTACAAAGGCATAATTGTGTTTCTTACACTGAGAGGAAAACATTCCCTGCTGGGCAGCTCTGTTCTGGTGCACTAAAGGGGCTGAAAACATATTTCAGCCAAATACATTTAAAAACACATTCCCTGCCAAAGTTTACTAATATTAACAAAAGAAACATTACAAGTATTTCTTGAAGTGTGCCAACAGTGAATTGACAAAATGTACATACATTATTGAAACATTATTGCAATTTCAATTGATTTTATTTATTTTTCAATTACTCAGCTTTTTAATCACAATATTTTTTAACATCCAAATTCATAGAAAACTGCCTTTATATTTAGTGGAATCTAACAAAAAACTAAAACAGGATTCAAACAGGATTTGATTAGAACAACACAGGATTCAAACCCGCATCTCGCATTTGAGCGCCATGGCTCAATGTGAAAATGATCAATATCTTTACCTCATCCCTGAGTTTGCGGATAAGCTCTGTGTCATTGTGGTGCGTTTTGATAACTTCAGCCTTCCCGCTGACAAGATGAGAGGCGCTCTCAATCAGGTCCGGCCTGAGCGTGCCTTGGGCCAGGTACACATCCTCCGGCTTCAGGTTCATCTCTCCGATCACTTCATTTGCCACCTGGGAGCACGAGAACAAGGTATAGCACCATTATTCTGCTACATATGCCACTGCGTTAAAAGCCCACAGCCTGCTGCACGTCCAGATAAATCCTGCTCACTTCACGACTCATAAAAGTTTAATGCTCTGTAATTGGTTTATTCTCCAGGTAAAGTCTTAGTTGCCGTGTACTCAAGATATTTTAAGGCAAATCAATAGTTAATTCAGTTCTACACTGACATCATCACAGGCCTATCTGATAATAATGACAGTATCAATTCAGTTAATAGGACATGTGAGGTTACGGCAAGAGACAGAGAACACAAAGCTACACACTTTTACAAACGTATCGCCAATGATCTTCCTCTTCTCCTCTGGATTGGTGGTCATGTTGAGTGTTTTGCTGATGCGTTTCCTGGGCGTACGGTCCTCCTCTGATATAGGCAGGGTTGTTGTGCCATTGTAGAACGTGTGTGCTGCGTTTACCACTGTAAAGCAGAGACAGACATTTAAATGACAACACTAATGCATTTTGCTTTATTTAGTACAACAGTTTATAGCTTTCTTGGTAAATATGACAAGATTGGGAAAAGGGTGACCCTACAGGTCTGAAATTCATTCATTCATGTTTTTCAGGAATTCCAATGCACATCTATTTATTTTATATGTATATATATATATATATATATATATCTCTAAAATCAGTCCATATTCATATACTATATATAGTAATCCCTAATTAATTATGCATCTTCTAAAGGTATATTTGGTATAATCAAATTTTAAGGGGAGAGATACAGTTTTGCTTGTTTTTAAATATAAACTGTTTTAAACAATTTAGCTTTGCATCACCTCAAGAAATGAATTCTAAATGTTACCTTTGAGATTGATGCCGAGTTTGGTCAAGGCCTCTTCGACACTCTGACTCTCTCGTTTTCTCATGAAGCCGTTGTCAATGTGAACGGCGATCACCTGCTCCTGATTCAGGGCTTTATTCAGCAGAGCCGTGCACACAGTGGAATCCACACCACCACTTAATAACACCTGCAAAGACATCCCAGGTTACATACACACACACCATTAAAAAAACATGCAAGAAATAAATGTTCAAATATACACTGCAAACAGTACAAGATATGGGTTTTCAGGGAAGCAAGTTTAATACGGAAAAGATTATAAAGCCAATATAACTCTGTTATTCTCTAGAGAGTAGACCCACTTTGCACAAGCTCATTGAGTCAATCACCTTGCTTCAGGAAAGAGTGTGGAGTAATTGGAATTTTTTTAATCACTTGCCCTAACACTTATATACACACACACTCATATCCCACCCAAGAACAGCCTGGAGCAACAGCAATTAAAAGACAAAATAGAGTATTATGGTAATAATAATGTGCCTTCAACCAAACATAACATCCTTAGTAGATGAAGGCCGATCGATATGTCATTGATCCCACAACAATAGCAGCACTTTGCCTTCTGTGGCCCCTCAACCGGTTGCCAAAAACATCTTTCTTATCAGAACCAAGAGCCTTGTGGTCTCCGCACTGTTATGTTGCGCTAAATTGTTTTTGGCATCCTGAGTTTGATACATGTTCCCCGCTGTCCTGTTTAATAAAGCCATAATGTCCAAAAAAAGATTTAACGACTTCCATATTGACTTCCATTAGTGCTGTCATAATGTCATTTTCTTGTAGCTCTAGAGTGATAAGTCACATGATATTTATAGTCCAAGTTATTGGCTCAAAAACTTCCGCACCAGAACTGGAGCCCACAAACAGTCAAATCAGTCACTTCTGGGGGTTAAATAAATAATATTTTTTTTGTATTAATTTCACCACACACTTGCAAATAACCTTACAGTAAATTAACTCCATACTACTTTTGAAGTCTTTTGTTTCTTTCATTAAAGTACTGCTCAATAAGTAATGCAATACTTTAATATCAAGGGTTAAGGGTTAAACTGCACTCACCAAAACCTTGGATTTGTCCACCTTCTCTCTGATCTCCCTGATGCAGGTCAGCTGACGGTTCTGTACGGTGAAGTTACTGCTGCAGCCAGCAATCTCAAACAGGAAGTTGCGTAGCATGTCCATCCCCCTCTCAGTCAGATCTACCTCAGGATGAAACTGAGTCCCATACAACTTCTTCTGTTCATTAGCAATGCCTGAGATGGACACAGATGGAGACAGGAAATTATATAAACCTCAAACACCCACAGGCTTGACAAAACTTCCACTCAGCTTCAACTTAATGATTTAGGAAATTTGTCTGGGAAATCTGCTTGGTTTCCTGTCCACCCACCTGCAACAATGTTCCCAGACTGGGCGACAACTTTAAATCCATCTGCTACTTTGTCAACACTGTCTCCATGTGTCAACAGAACATGTTCTTCTTTCTGCAGGCCCCTTTAAACACACAAGAGAGTGTCTGAGCCCAAAGGCAACCCATTTTACATGTCTTCATCCACAGCTGGGATTTCAGTACGTTTTTGAAAATATACCACCCATGGGGAAGGAGAAAGAGTCTCATACTGAGTGACATAATCATGGGAATTCTACCTAAAGAGAGAGCAGGAGTTGTCCAAAGCAATTTTGAAAACACCATCCTCTCTCACACTTTTCCTGTGCACCGTGCCTCCAAATACTTTGTTCATCATCTAAGAAATGCAAAACACAGTTAGTATGCAAGGATTAAATGTTACACAGTCCACCAGAATTCTACTGGCACAGTGATAGACTATGCTTATGAAAAATGCTGTGATGTACAGCTGTTAGATGTCAAAGCGAACAATATGTGAAATGTAAACAGCTAGAGAGGAATTTTACCTGCATTCCATAACAGATTCCAAGAATGGGTTTGCCAATGGTAAAAATGGCTGGGTCAAACCAGGGTGCATCTTCTGCATAAACAGAGTTTGGGCCTCCAGATATAATGATGGCCCTAACATCAAAGAAAATGTTTCTCGGTCAAATTGTATCACAAAATCCAATTCCATAAGGTGGCTGGGAAAGATGGTTTAAAGTGAAGACTGAGGACTTAATAATGAAATTACGTGAGGCACATATCTAACTAAATGTTGCTCTTTTTAATGGGCACCTGAGTTCCTCATTGTTTGGGACTTGTTTAGGAAAACACAACAGCTTTGTTTCCTTTCATGTTCTCACAGGTGAGATGCTTTGCACAACTCACATGGTGTTCTCTCAGAGATACAATAACATCTGCCTGTTTATCTTCACTACTGACTGGTGTTTTTAAACATTTAGGACATACGTTTTAAAGGGCTTGAGATTTTAGAAGGCTTCAAACAAGCAGCTCCAAGAAATTCTCACAGACTAAAATATGAATGATCATAACAAAATTGTAATTGTAATCATAACAAAATGTAATAACAAAATTGTGACTGCAAACTTTAAAGCATCACATACACTATACTGTCATTTCTACAGATAAAATAGTATTATTTCTGATTACAATAAACATCATGCTTTACTATTTACTGTAACAAGCAACTACTATTAAAAATGTTTTGACAGGGAAAAAAATAATTCCAAAGTTAAATACAGGTATCTCAGAGATAACTAGGAAAAACTTGATGCATGATCATTCTGATGTTCTTTCAATTGAAAGCGGAAATATTAACGCAGGCTGTCAACATATCAATAATTTCTTCTTTGCAATCTAGTGAGACTTTCCTGGCACTTTGTAATGTAGCAACACTGTTTAGACATTATCTCCCAACATGATAAACAAGACTTGGCACAGACAGTCTCACCTGAAACCCTGCTCTCTGATGGCAAACGCTGGTGTCTCCAGAGGCAGAATCTCAGACTGGACAAAAAGCTCTCGTACCCGTCTGTCAATTACTTTTCCATACTGCGCTCCTGCATCTAGGATCACCACGGCACCCTCGTAGGAACATAAACCATCTTTTGGTTCTCCTACAATGTCCAGCTGCAAACACACACACACACACACACACACACACACACTTTAGAATTAAGCATATAAAATGCTAAACTAATTAAATTTGTGATTCATTTTAAAGACACACAGCAACATGTGACTGGAGACTGGAAATGTGTTGGTTCAGATTAGCGCAGTCACATGAAAGAACAGTTATAGAAACACAGATTACACATATAGTACAGATGATAATTTCTGCCAGAGGTAGACCATAAAACTTTGGTCTGGGTGTAACTCAAAGTTGTGTAAATCCCTTAAACTACTTGTTTTAATCCAGATACAAAACATTACTCATATCCTGACATACACTGCATTCTTTGAAAATGGCCTTTACATAAAAATCACAACTTGTGTGTAAATACATGACTAAGAATCGTGTTAATGTGAAAGCAATCATGAGGGGTGGCTGGGTTTTACCCCACTCTTGAGCCCCCCGTCATGATGAGAAAGACCCAGGGGGCTACAGATACATAGCTTTAGTTTCCTGTAAAACATCACCATAGGCATCCTTTAAATACAGCAATATTTTGAACGAAGTATTTATTTAAAACCAAAATGCATTCATTCAAATTGTCATAATTTATGTATTCAACCTGTTGATGCATTTTGCAAATGTTTAAAGTAGAAGACAATCAAACAAATCTGCATGCCCCTATTAAACCTTATAGTTGTGTAAAAGATAAAAGTGTCTATAACGTATGCAGGCGACATATAGAAAACAGAACCGACAAGTTTTAACTGCTGCCTGGCGTTTCGTGTTTTGAGCAGATCCGTTTATCTTTTGCTGTGGTTTATATTATGAACGTTCCCACGTGCTTTGGTGCTGCAGAGAAACAGCTCTTTACTAAACTTTAACAACCGTGTCCCATGCACTGTAACGGCCGGTCCCATGAAGAAACTTAAGTTAGTTAACGGGCACCTGAAGCATGCAAACGTTAAACAGCACCGATTTATAAAGCAAAAGTAAACGGCTACTGCAGAACATGATTTAATGTTCAATGTGAATATGCATTGGCCTGTTTAAAATCTACATCGGGCAATACCGCGAGAACAGCCAAACTTTTCAGTTTGCGTTATAGATAGATAAACAGGGAAATGCATGGCAGTTGCGTTTATGGTGGTAGTCGGAGATCTCATGTCCCGTTAGCAATGGAGGCTCGGCATGTCACACTGAAAGCGTGGCTAACTAGCATTAGCTTAGCCTCGTGGACAGTGATCTCGAGCCCGGCTAGATCAGCGCACGAGCTTCTGTTCTCAGGGCTGCCAGACGGGTCTGTAAACCTCGCCTGGGGGCATCTGACGGTCCAGCTAACACTTTTAACCCCCACACCATGATATCAGTCGGGTCGAGTGTTACAGGTATGTACTGAGAACGCAAAATACCCCAAACGATGTTTTATTAAAGGTACAACAGTCACCAAAATCAATAAATTCCCGAGTGCGCAGCACGACGTAAGTTTCCCAGCGCAGGCAGGCCGCGTGTGAACGGGCACCACTGCAGGCACCCGGTCCACCGCTGCGGCGAACACCGGTGATAGGCGCAAAGACGGACAGAACATGCCGCTTCCCGGTTTAAGTTTTGCGCACACTCAAGCCGATTTACTGACCTTGCTATCCCCGTTACACAGCGCCATGGATGCGTGCTGTGGAGTGGACACCCCTGTCTTGTGTGATGTTCTGCTCTGAGCGTATTCGTCGGGTCCTTCTCTACCGCTTCCGTGTGATCGTACACGGTATCAACCACACGCCTGCTGGCCGCTTTACTACTACAGTTCCGGAGCTCAGCCGAGCTCAATACAAGCGCTGGAAGGGAGGAGTTTGACGTTTGGAGTCGGGAAGGTTTGTGTTGGCTGGGGAATCGCAATAGCAAAGCCATGAGTTTGTTACAAAGCTGCCTGTGAGATTTATTTCTGTCCTTCAGTCAAAACTTTCTTTCTGTTAAAGTAATAAATGTTTTTAATAATTGATGTAAGAAAATTGCTATGGCTTGAGAAAGAAACAGGTTAAGGTAATTCTTGCGTCCTGTCACATGTCTTTATTCAACATGCTCTGTCACATGTTTTTAAACCTTTTAACCAATTCCACACAGCCCCACACACAGTTATTCATTATCTCAGAATGAAGGATAATGGAGGGTCATTGAAACAACAGAATACATCCATAGGAAACACCATAAAGAAAACTTTATGTATATCTCTACAGCATTTTTGTTAAGTCAGTTATGGCTTTTGCCATGGTGTTTAATCACACAGCGGCCTTGTGAGAATAGCTATTTCAGGCTATAGTCACATGTGTTTAGTTCATACCTTATGGTGTGAGTTTGAAATAATGTTTAAAAGGTCATTAAATATCAGTACAAACCAGTTTTGATTTATCCAAGCGTACCTTTACCCAAGACATATGTGGTACGGATAGAAACTAGGATTAATAATCTACACTGGACAAATGTCCTAAACATATAATTTTGAAAGTGACATGAAAGTTTTCAGTAACTTATGTACAGTAGGATTGTGTGACAGAAATACAGGAATATATTCATTTCTTTAATTGTCTCAAAAACATATACATAACACATACATTGTTTTAGTACATGAGACATATTATGTTCAGTAGGTATAGTGTCAAACCTCTAAAAATAATCATTTTCATTTTATAACCACAATAAAAATATGGGGACTTTTATTAATACGACTGTATTACCGACCGTAAGATTAATGTTTTCCTAGCTTTATGGGTTATTAAGTTATGCAATGTAAGTATCCTTTGAAAGATCATTTAATTTATATACACTGTTTTTACTTACAATAAGTTATTGTGATATAATAATTACGTTTAAAATAATATAATAATAATAATAATAATAATAAACCGGGCGGAACTCATAAGTGAAGCAGAAAGACACGTAAGATGAATCATCCGGACACAGTTTAATGACGCACGGCTCCGGATTGCATTTCAGCAGGCAAGCGTACATACCGCGTTTCCTTGTATATTTGTATCCTGTTTTTCCTAGTAAACGTTTGTTGGGATATTCTGTTTACACACTGCTCATCTAAAGTTACGAAAAGCCATCTATTTTTGCCATCTACCAGACTGGTTCATTGACTTGTCATCATAATGCAAGGTAAACATCAGTCTGTTCCGAACCATCTCATGCTTTTGTGTTTCTCTTGAGTCTGACCAATAACTCTTGCGCCTATTTAATATTATTATTTTAACATTACTATTTATTAATATTAAATGATTTCTTTGGCATGGGCAGTATTATTTGTAGCTTATTTATTTAGCTTGAAAAGAATAAGATTTTGCAAAATGCTTTCTGTTGACTTTCGTTTGTGTTTGTTTATTTTAAGCACAGTTTTTTGTCTTAGTTGTCCTTTTCTCTAGTTTCTCTTTAGTTTAGGGAGAGAAAAACACCTCAATCTAGCGTTTGTATAAGGAGATAGCTGTATGCTTGAGTTTCAGCACTCCCATAGTAACCTGTTGTACCTTAAAATTATACCTTCGAAGCTAAACATGAGGAAAAAACTGGCATCTGAAAATACACATTTTCTCTGCTCACACATAACCTAAATCTATGCTTGTAAAATCCATCAGATGCTCTGCTATTCCCTTGTCTTTGGGACAGGTGTTGATTTTATTTGAATTCTGCATGCAGATGTTTTGAAGTCATTTCTGGATTAATGCCAGCAGATTAGGATGGAACTGTATGAATCGATCACACACAAGAACGGGAGGCAGCGGAAACCTGTGGTGTTTGGCTCAGACATGAGTGAGAGGGAGGTCAGGCTGTCTGACCTAGAGGTGGACGGTGATGAGGAAGCTCTTCTGAGGGATGGAAATTCCAAAGTGCGGAATGGGATCCGAGGAGAGCTGGGCGATGTGGCCCTGTTACTGTTCCTGTATGTGCTTCAGGGAATCCCCCTAGGCTTGGCAGGGAGCATCCCTCTCATCATGCAGAGTAAGAACGTCAGTTACAAGGACCAGGCCTATTTTAGCTTCGTCTTTTGGCCTTTCAGCCTAAAGTTGCTCTGGGCCCCCCTGGTGGACTCTCTGTACCTGCAGCAGTTTGGCCGGAGGAAGTCTTGGCTGGTGCCCACTCAGTACCTGCTGGGTCTTTTTATGATGTATCTGTCGTTTACGGTTGACACGATGCTCCAGACAGATGGAAGGCGGGGGCCAGATGTGATCACCTTGACCGCAGTCTTCTTCCTTTTAGAATTCCTTGCAGCAACGCAGGACATTGCAGTGGACGGCTGGGCTTTGACTATGCTGTCCAGGGAGAATGTGGGTTACGCTTCTACTTGTAACTCTGTGGGACAAACGGCTGGATATTTTCTCGGCAATGTGTTGTTTCTTGCTTTGGAATCTGCCGATTTCTGCAACAAGTATCTGAGGTTTAAACCCCAGGAACGGGGCATTGTAACACTTTCAGGTAAAGAGGCACAAGTTTGTTATTGATTCAGAAATGTAAAACTTTATTGTTGTTTAGACATTTGTATTAATTGCATTAGACCAAATATAAGAATGTTTAGGATTTTCATGCTGCACTTAATAGGTTAAACTATTTCAGTGATATCTGTCATGAAAAAGGGTCATGTTATGTGCGATTCTCAAAAAATGCTTAGAGCATTGCAGTCTATTTAAATTTGAAATGTGGTGTCAGATGTCACACAAAGACAATTACTAAACCATGAACAAATATAAACAGTGTGAAACATGAAACCCAGGATTAGCAGCTTCTAGTATGAAATGGCTTTTCAGTTATTAGTGTATGAATTCTGTAAGTGTGTTTTAGGTTATATTGTTTAGAACTAGTTGTGTATAAAAACAATAAGAAAATGATCCTTCTTATTGTAATGTTTTATTGACATGTCTCTTAGAATACATGACAATTTATACTTTATAATAATGATCTATTCTGCCCTGTATTTCAGATTTCTTGTTTTTCTGGGGGATTGTCTTCATGGTGTCGACCACCCTGGTTGCTGTCCTGAAAAAGGAGAACAGCAAACAGCAGCATATTAAAAAGAAGCCCAGAGAGGAAAAACAGAGTGTTATGGAGACCTACAAGCTTTTGTTCTCTATTATTAAAATGCCTACTGTCTTTGCCTTCTGTAGCTTGCTACTTACCGCTAAGGTATCATTTATTTCACTGAGGTGTTTCTATTTACATCCTCCTATTCTGTTTTGATTGCTGTTGCTCTATGCAAATCAATCTAACCTCTCATTCTCCTCACTTGCAGATTGGTTTCTCTGCAGCGGATGCTGTAACAGGGCTGAAGTTGGTGGAGGCCGGGGTTCCTAAAGAGCAACTGGCTCTGTTGGCGGCTCCCATGGTCCCTCTGCAGATTCTGCTGCCCCTTGTAATTAGTAAATACACAGCTGGTCCCCGGCCGCTTGACATCTTCTATAAGGCTTTTCCATTCAGGTATGAACAAAAATAGTATGAACATAGTACTTAATACTTATTAGTTAACAGTTGTGGTGGAAACAGGCAATGGCCAGCTAGGTGCATATGCTTTGAATAGAGTAATAGAAGGCATTTGTTGTGTTGTTTAAAGGCTGCTGATTGGTCTGGAGTATGCCCTGCTGGTCTTGTGGACCCCCAGCGTTCGGCAGGAAGAGGGCTTCCCTGTTTATTACTATGCTGTTGTGCTGCTCAGTTACGCTGTACATCAGGTTAGTATGTAGTATACAGCACTGTTGGTTTGCTCTAAACCCTAAAAATAAATACCCTGCATGCTTAATGCTTAATTTGTGTTTGTCCACTAGGTGGCACTATATAGCATGTATGTTGCCTGCATGGCCTTCCATGCGAAGGTCAGTGACCCTGTAATAGGGGGCACCTATATGACCCTTCTGAACACTGTGACTAATCTAGGAGGGAACTGGCCTTCAACTTTAGCTCTATGGCTGGTAGATCCTCTCACCTTCAAAGAATGTCAAGGAGCTCCTGGGCAGACATGTGGCTCACCAGAGGACACAGGGGTTAGCCATTTATTTCTTGTCTCTCTTTCTCTTTTCCAGGCATATGCTATGTACTCTCATTATATGTTTTACCTGTTTTTTTTTGGCTGCAGCTCTGTATCAGAGAGGGCGGAGCATGTATAACAACATTGGACGGTTACTACGTGGAATCTGTGGTGTGTGTTCTGATTGGCTTCTGCTGGTGGATCTTCTTTGGGAAAAGGATAAAACGATTACAAGAGGAAAGCCCCTCAGCCTGGCATTGTAGAGTTCCCAAATAACAGTCTCTGCTGGACTCTGGGAGCTACTGTCTTTTGTTTCTGAAGCCATGTTAGCCTTATTCTCTCACGTCCCAGGTCATTTCCGAACTGAGTGACAGCTCATGTTTTTGTCATACTAATGCAGGACAGAAATGCTAAAATGCATAGTACCATTACATTGTCATATCTACATTATTATGTCCAAAAAGCGCAGCTTTACAGCTGATCTGATCACAACTAGTCATGCAGCTTTAGTTTATGGGTAAATACAAGACAATTATGACATACTCAAGCATTTGGCTCAAAATTACATTATTTGTGCCTTGCTTTTATTTCTAATATAATGTCAAAAATTTCAGTTTTAGTATTAGACCTTTTAGTATTATATAGATGCTTAGTATACAAAATGCACATTTTTAGCTTTCTGCCTTTATTTCACAAAAAATTTAGGTCTGGTGGAATACTGATAGCCCCAAATGCATCATCAACTGCAAATGGATATATCATATATAATACACAAATATATGAGATTTGTCATTAGCAGACAAAAATGCTGCTTAGCTCTGTTTCAAATATTATGTTACAAGTAGGTGAATCCAGCTTTAACTGCAATACAGCCAGGGACAAAAGGAACTTGCCTTGATGGAGACTGTATACACCGTTTTTCTTTTTACGTTGTTGTTACGTTTTTTTCACAATTTTATTTTGTCTTTTCAGTGGCATTTTATGGCCAGTACCTTCAATGCAATTTGACTGTGACTTGATGTGTTTATTTTTGTGCAACCAGCTGTGTTCTTTGGAAAATGTCTTTTGGCTTAACCAAAAACTTAGATTTAGACCTTACATCAATGGAGCCAAACGTCCAAAATGTATGTATCTGCTTTTGATTGATGTAGACATGTTTGCGATTACCAGCACTTTTGCTACAGGGTGTTTATTTCTCAATTGTGATTTGAGAACATTTCTATATAGTATATACTGTAATACTATAAATTGTATTTGGTAATTTAGTTAAGTTTTTACTTTTAAACGATATCTGTTATCGTGGTTAAGGGAACTGTTAAGGTAAATACTTGTAAACTTCCAAGTGTAATGTTGAAAAAGTTTATCTTTTATAAAAAATAAACGAGACTATGATTCATATCAACAAAAATGAAATTACTTTGTTCTTTTAACGAGTATTGCTTTCACGTTGAATCAAAAACGCGATGCACAAGTTTGACCTATCCTACTTCCCCTAGATTGTGGGCGGGGTTTCATCTGTAGTTCTTCCTGTGTAAACAACATGCCAGCTTTTGATCCTGCGGGTTCGAACGAGGAAAAGGACAAGACATCCCAAAATATTATTGCACTTGTATCACAGTTTGCCGACGACAACTTAACATTTGTTCGGGTAAAAAACTAGTTAGAAATATATGTATTAATCGCTGTTATTTTAATGCTGCAGAAATAATAGACTGTGACTATTGATTGACATATTGATGTGTAAAAATACAAACCAGTCTGATATACGGATACCATATTTATTAAATAATACATTACGTTGTATTCAATATTTCGTAATGTAATCTGTGTATATTTATTTTTGTGTGTATCTGAACAGAGCATCAGCACATGTCTTGGGCTTGCTGGTCTTCTTATCATATCGAGAAGCATAAGGCTGGTAAATGTTTAACTCACACATGCTTTTGTCTCACGCCGCTTAGCTTTAAAATAAGATGCCAATGGTGAAGTTTTCTTGCTAATGCTTTCATAATGTTGATACGAAATGCATATTTAGTGCATGCAGTTGAATGAATTATAAACTTTTCTTCATACCAACTTTAAAATAATTCAATCTTTTACGTATGTCTCTTATATATTTTCCTGTTCTGATTGTGTGGTTATGTCTTGTTCTGCAGACTACAAAATTTGGATCTGCCTCTGATATTCCTGCACGGTTTATTGAGAAAAACATCAGTATCAGAGGAAGAGTGAGAAATTTGACAGAGAAAGGGCTTGAAGTGGAACACATACCAATTCATATCCCTTTGCTCAGCCCCCTGCTGTCTAAACGTAAGGAAATACCCCTGGTTCTAGTACACTTTGAATTGGGACAGCACAAGTCCCCATGTAATCCCCCAGGAAGACCCCCTCACACACATTTGCTTATTGTTTTAAATGAAGACATTCCATAGATTTATATAGCTATTATACACAACTTGTTCTAAACAATATTACCTAAAACACACTCTAGTCCATGAAGCCCATTTGCTCATTAGCCACTGAACATAAATGACTTCAGGTGTCTTGTTACATCCCAAACCTTATTATCACAAAAACAGATTCATTTTCAGATTCATTCAAGATGAATCAGTTAGTAGAGGGAAGCAGCAAGTGTAATTGTATTACACAATTATGCTTTCAAAATGTATTTAGAAATATTCTAAATAAGATTTGTCTAACACTACACTGGTCACAGATTAAGTCCCTGATATTTGATTATGGGGGACAAAGGGGATTATATCTGTCAATCTCTGAATTGTGATTCACAGATGGCCTTGTTAAGCCTGACCCCTTTGAGTTAGTAGCAAATGGGCAAGCTTTCTCTTCTGTATCGTGCTGAGATAGACCATTACTTGTACCAGGATAGTGGAACCCTTTATGTTCTTTCTCCCTAAGACAACAAAAATGTCCTTTCTGTAAATCTTTTACAAGCCTCACTGCTATATACTGGCTCACTAAACTATTTTCCTATCATAAAAGCACTTTGAAGTTTTGTTGATCTAGTTGTTAGATCAACTAGGGGTACTAACTGACTCACCCTGGTTTCAGCAGGTCAGCCCGTGACCTTCCTTGATGTGCGTCTGGCTGGGGTGGAGCTGACCTCAGAAGGACAGAACTGGATCAGTCAACAGTTAAATCCAGCTGAGACTGTGTGGCTCCGACTGATTGCTCGACAGAACGAGACCCTCTACTGCCTAGTGTCAGTTAACAGGGTATGTGAGATACACCAGATTAGCACAGGGTCAACGGTCACCATGAAAGTTGTTAGCTTGACAGATGGACAAATCAGAGGCTTTACACAATGAGTGGAATGGAAACTGAAACAAAAAAGGTGTATTTATTTGATCATGTTGCATCAGCAGTGGTGGTGGTGGGTTTCGGTCACTTTAGATAGAAGCGTCTGCTAAATGCACAAAATGTAACATAAACATTGTTTCTATTTCTTAGCGTTTATTTTTCAATACCTGTGTGAATTACAAGCTTCTGAGGGATGGCTTGGCCAGGACCTCTCCCCTCATTGGTCTGGATCCTCAGTCTCGAATCTACTGGCGTCTTCATAAGCGCTTAATGAGGGCTGAGAACAGAGCGGAGAAGAAAGGAAAAGGCCTGTGGAGGGAAACACGTCGTTGGAAACGAGCTGCTAATTTCTTAAGAAGCAAAATTATGATCTTGTTAATTAGGAAACTCTTTAAATGGACATTTGGGACAAAAGAACAGTAACCTATTCAATTTGCAAATAGATAGGGTGGTTATAGATTAAGTTGATTTGAGTTAAAAAATTTCTGAGTAACATTTTTACATTGATTATAATTGTGGTATGTGGCTGATCTCAGACATGCAAATCATCATTTTTCTTGCACTTATTTTTTAGGCGTCCATGTGTCTCTGCTCTATTCTTTATTAATGCTGTAACCTGTTAATCCTAAGAATGTGTCTCATCACTTGCCTGTATTTACCCAACATAAAAACATTCTTAACACCACCCATGATGGTGGCTGTGTGTGATATTCAATCACATTACCATGCTGTCTTACACCTCCAACATTAAAGCCCATCATAATATAGATTTGACATCCAAATAGTCGTTGTACTTTTCCCTTGTCCTATAAATCCATATCCCACAGACCTCTTGATTTTCTCTTTCTCTTGGGAGGTGGGGGAGTGCTTTGTCATGATGACATGGCAGTGGGGGTCTGCCCATGCCCCTGTGGAGACAATGAAGTGGGGCAATCCCCATCACTATAGAAACAGCAGAGTCTGAAGACAAAGTGCATGAGAGGGGTGCATCATCTTAGGGTCCTACAGGCCTTAGTACTTAGAGATGGGAAAATTAGACTCAAAAGGGGAAGAAAGGAATAAAACATGGAGTGGGAGTTTTTTTGATTGTAAGGATCAGTGCAGAAACCATGTTTTCTTCCAAGTTTTATTGGCAAAATACTTTATTAAGCATATTTAGATTAGACTAGACAAATGTACTTTTATAGTGGCTATATTAGTGTTGCATCTTCCAACAGTAGTGCAAGGAGCAATTTCAGACTCAACCAGGAAGCTAATTGTAATCAAAGAATTACTTGTGGTGGTTTCATTTTGTAGCCAAGCCTCTAAGACAACTATGTAAAGAAAAGCCAGCAAAAATCAACTCATGGGGAGAATTATAGAATAAGGCTTGTTAAGCTGAAAACAGGGTCTAATCGACATCCAATGGCCCACACAGTGTGTTGCTCACATGTTCCTAGCGAAATCTCAAGTCCTCTGGTAGGGGTTTTGTTTTTGCCCGTGCTTTCAATGGCAGGAGTCTGTCTACTCTAATGGGCAAAGGGGTGTGTGTGTGTGTGTGTGTAACCGCCAGCACCCTCTGCCTTTGTTGTGCAAATTTCCCTTGTGACCCTGGCAGAGTTGCTGGACTCTTATTGGACAGGCGATTTGAATTGTAAGGTGCATTACTGTGATCATTGGGTCTGAGTCTAGCAGACTTTGAACTAAGACTCAGCACATGGGCGGTTACACAGAAAGGACGGTGGAAACTGTGGAAGGACTGATGGCTGAAAGATGTGGCAGTTAAGCCTTGGGAAAATATGCTCTTTGTGTTTGTGCACGAGAGAGAACAGAGCTGCTCTCTTTTCTCATTGTATCAAATTCTACACTTGGAATTCCAAACTAGGAGTTTCCCCAACCAGTTTTACAGCTCTGGTGTTTGGTGCTTTTGTAATAATGAACAAATCTGTTAAAATGTGCATTTATTTTTGAATAAACTCACAATGAATTAAACAAATAAATGTGTTTTTAACTTAATTTTATTTAATATTTAATGCCTGAAATAACACATATTTTAGCAATGAAATGTTGAACTAGGGCATTAAAAACTTTAAGTTACATAAGAATAAACAGATGACAGTCAAACGTAATTAATGAAAGGATGAATAAATGAATGAATACCGAAGTTAAGAACCTTAACTCTCTTACCTGTGTCTACGTGAGTCTATGAGTCCGTCTATGTCGATCCATTCCGAAGCTCCACACCAGTTTTTACGGATGCACCGCTCGGCTCCGGTCTGGTTAGCGATCCTGAGCTTTTGAATAAGAGCGGAGACTACAGTTAAACAGTAAACACTGCTGTACATGATCTGCCCATAGGAAGGACAACAGCGTACAAGAAACTACACACAATGTTTCAATGAAGCTGCTATTGCAACCTAAGCGGAGTATTTTCCACACTTAAAGGAACTTAAGTAAGTGATTCGTCTGTTTGTTTATTGAGGGCAGGTGCACGTTTGGAGGACGCCAGGAAAAGTTTGACTTTTAATCCTTTACCTTCCACCTTTTTAAAAAGATATAGGATTTTAGTGTGTTTGTACAACTGTGTCGCGTTATATTTTCGTATTTCACACCATGTCCTTAACAAGAAGGAAACTTTATGAGTTACAGAGTCACAGGTCAAACAGGTAGAGGTTTGACAAACGATGGTTATGACATTACAGCTGTAAGGTTGGTGAGATTTATGCTGGCAGGGTTCACAGGTGGTCTTAAGCTTCAGTGAAGCGGATGTACCGTATTTAGAGGTTACAATTGGTGTAAAGGTGACTGGTTTGCAGTGTATGTGATGTACTGGAGAGATGGCAAAACATCCAAACACATGGTGTGCTCACTGCAGGTAAATCGATCTGGGTTGTGTGCTAGGCCTGAACCTTCAAAAATCTTTGTTAACATTTCATAGGCTATGAATCTTATGAATAGACTCCTCTGAACAGACATGCTCCACCCCCAAAGTTGCAGCCAAACAATATGAGTTTTTTAGCACTCCCAAATCTGGGTCTACGTCTACAGATCTTCATCTACAAACTGTGTCAATCTCCGCCACAGAAAGTATGTGCCATCTTTACATGACTTGTGTTTGCATGATGCAAATATAGACATGATCCACATGATCATAAATATAGAGAATCAGGTCAAGTGAAATATAGATAATACATTTTAATATAGGTAAATACATTTCTTATTACTAGGGCCACACCGTAGCATTTGGTAAATGTTTGGGTTAGCAGGTGTAAATCTTGTCTTTCTTGTTGCAAAAAACTTCTATTCAAGGTGTTTGAATATCTTTGTGTATCGGAACGTGCCGGGTAAAATGACTCCAGTGTTTTCTAAGCACAGCGTATCAATTTGCTCCCCTGCTCTGGTGTAGCGTTGGGTGGCAAACAAGGTTGTGTATGGAAGCGGAGAACCAATGAATTATTTAGCCTTTATTCTCCAGGAACAGAAGACATGTTAACTGTATTCTTTGTGTTCTAATGTGACTGCAGATAAAGTAGTCATCTGAGGTCTTGTTATGAAACATATGTAGGTGTTTATCACTTTTTCTGGGTCATGAGCCTTAAAAAGTTCCTGCCACTCCTACCTAGATCAGCAAAAGCCAAGAATGTTTCAGACTAGACCTTTCAAACACGAATTTTGATGCCCCCAAAATTTGGCAATTATAACAAAGCCTCTTTCTATACTACAGTTGTTCTGAAAGAGTGATCATAATCGTATAAGAGAGAGTCATTATACAGTTAACCTTTTGGGAATTCAATGCATAATAGACGTAAAGTGGGATGTTGTAGTGAGCGGGTCCATAGGAGGCTCAACAGATGAGCTGAAATAAGAAACAGACACACTAACCTATACTTTCAATTAAGTGTTATCCATACACATACAAACAAATACAGAATTATATGTCAGTGATTTTATTGACCTGGATTTTGTTGTTTGACAGAAAAGAAAGGCAGACTGTCTACTCCTACATGATAAGGGATGAGGGTTCTACAGTGGGTGCTTGTGTTGGGGAAAGTGTCCTATTTTTCAGTGTGAAAGATGTGGGGGTCAGTGTAACCCCTCCATTGCTTTTAAATCTATTTTAAGTGCTGTCACCCCAATCCCTGGTGCTTAAACCCTCTCACCCTCACTGAGAGCAGGGATTTATACTGTTATACTGTAAATATTACTGTTCTTTATTCAAATATAATTACTCACAAAATAACTACAGTGAAGTTGATGCAGGCCTAAGTTTACAGTTTGATTTTTTTTCATCCTGTTGTTTTGATATTGTCAATATTAATGCATACTGTTAATATCCATATTAATCCATATGAATGTATTAAACAGCATTTCAATACAAATGGAAATGGAAATGTTTATTTATTATTAAATCAATAATTTCTATTTGTAAATTTTGTTATGCATGTTCTTAAAGTATTATATAAACAATAGTTATATTATTATATAAACATTATTTTAGTGCTATAATTAAAACATGCAGATTAATGCAGATATTTATATAAATATTTATTAGATATAGTAAAGATATGACATTTTTAACATACTCAGTGGCATCTGTCAGCCTTTTTTATCTGCTGCTTCTTATGTCACTGTTCCGCATAGTGACCAATGAATGGTAACATGCAGATTGCATATATCCAATCACCTGCCAAGGATACGAATGGCAATTTCAGTTGGTTGCCTCCTGGCCTTCTGATCCTTGCAGTCCAGCAGTATAATCACTGCCATTGTGATAAAGCCCTTAATGTGTAGCTTAAATATGTCCAGTACTCAGCTCACTAGATGTGACCACTGTCCATCAAGCTGCTACTTAAGGGAGTTTGCATACATATCCCGTGATTCTCTGAAATTTTGAAACAGAAGTTAGTAATACAGGCCTTTCGTAATCTAGGACAGTTATATTTTGCACCTAATGATGGTACCCCTCCAGACCAGATGGGACTTTATGACAGTACAAACAGCATGGTTTATTGAAAAGGCAAGTGGTCACATTACCACACTTTGACACTGTAATCGTTCTCCATTTTCCCTCACTGTGTGGAAAATGTCTACTCAGAGGGGCTGCTTCCTCTTATCCTATAACTCAAGTGCCCCACAGTGCATTTCTCAGGCACGTGACAGCAATTGATTACCCTTACACATATATTCCAGCTGCTCTGACAGTAAATGACAAATGGTAAGATGAGCGAATTCAGGAAGACTGGATGTGAAAATAATTTCACGTTTCAGGATTTTAAGAGTGGCAGTATTTTAAAAAGACCTTATAAATTGACTTCAAAACATGTTGTGGCAAGATTTGTGTAGAACTGCCTGTGTGGTTCAGATCAGAAGTCAGTTTATTAATCACCAAATACACACACGCACGCTTCAGAAGCATTATTTCTGCTGCTGCAGTGGTGTTCAATATTATCAATGACAGTATTATCGCTAATGCTAAATACAAGTTTGCTAGATACAACAAAGATTTATATGTCCTTAAGTTGACCTTTTTTATTAAATGTACCACAAATTCTGTGCACACACATCAGGGATGTTGTAAAGTTGCTATTCTTCCTGATTTTGACCTTTGACGCTTCCTTTTCCTTTCCTGCCACGGATCCTGTTTCCAAACTGCTTCCAGATTGTCCTCCATTTTTCATGCTGCTCATCCTCCTGTCATCTCTCAGTTCACAAGAGTCTTTGCCCTCTTCCTGTCTGTATAGTTGTTTCATAAAGGTCTTTATGGCTGATCTTGTTCATACTGTCGTGACTTTTTCCTGCAGCACCTGTTGCCCATTCTTTTTCTGGCGATTTATTAGAAAATCCAGAGAGAAAGTTCCAGAACCCCCCCAAAAGCGGGATCTCCAACAGCTCCTGCTGAAGTGTCTGATTTCAGTTTGTTTCAGGACATCAGTGCAGACTGAAGCCACAGGGGCAAACAGTTTGTGGAGGGGCTTTAGTTGGGGAGCACAAAAAGTGGAGGATTATGGGAAATAAATTGCACCATATAGCTTTGTAAGACATAATTTATCTATTTTTCTGGACCCTGGTCATAAATTATTCATATCCAGGTGGTATTTAGTTCATAAGGAATAGAGAGAAAGTTGCACTTCACACCTATGAGTGAAAAATGTATAATTGATCACCTTTCATTCTCTCCACTGATGTCTGTCTCTCTTCTTGTTCTTCACAATTTGTTTTAAAATTCCATCAGTACAGTCAGATTGGTAACTGAAGATATGCACCTGTCATTTCCAGTCACAGATCAGTGTGTCTGATGAGACATAATGTGTTCTAAGGACAGTTAAATCAATGTAAATCAATGACTCTCATAAAACAGTATTTTAATAAATGATAATTTAAAAAATAATTTTAAAAAGTAATTTTAATAAAACAGTTTAATTAAACATTTAATGCTTTATACTGTTTGATGTTTCATATGAATTAACATTGTTTATTTTTTCCATCACAGACATTCCGCTCTCATCATTCCTGGATCTCATCATGAGCTACAGGAAGATGGACAAGCATGGAAGTCCACAGTATTGTCGTCATTTTCTGGCCGACAACAGCATCTTCCATGGTAGGTCTTTGCCGTTTGGATGATGGATATTATACAGACTCTTTACTGTAATTTAGTCCTAAAAATAGGACTAAATTTCACATCTTAGAAAATGTAGTTGAGGGTCTTCGACTGTTTAATCAGTTGCAATGACTGTCAATGAAAAGAACGTGCAATTGGAACCGTTATACACAAGGTGGTGCTGTATCTCACGTCATGAGAATAATGTAATAACGTTCAAGCGTTTGGGAATATCCACCTACAGTACAGAAGAGAAAGAAGATCAATCCTTCCTGACTGGATGACATTTGTTTAAATGGGATAGTGTCCTGAAGGCTATAACATCAAACACCTGACAGATGGGTCTTAAAAGAAATATTACCACAACACTTATTACAAATAGCAACAGATGGCTTTAAAAAAAGAAACATTTTTTCCGTTAGGCTTGTATACAAATTGGGAAAACAGGAGCTAAGGAGGGAATATTGACATATTTGCTATCACATGAACCAGATAAAATTCTTGCAGTATGAAATACTTAATTTTATAGTCTAAAGCAAAACAGCAGACCTTCATATGTTGATAAAATGCTTAACATGGTTTTTCTGGTGCTAAACAGCTACCAATGGGGAATACCACTATTTTTTGTGCTTTACTATATTTAAATGGATTGGGCTTTTTGAGGGGGCCGTTATGGCTGTGTGGTGGCTGGGCGGCTGTTGCCCATCAGCCCTGTGAGCGCCTGTCTGTCTGTCTCTTAGAGGGGTTTTGTCTGGTGTTTGCAATGGAATCTATGCAGCAATTTACCCAGATTCTTTCACTAAAAGAGGTCAATGAAAAGTCTCCACCGTTATTGAGAAACAATTGTGCATGAATGTCTGTTTGCTCACATGTCAGCGTGTAAATCGATTAGATGATGGGTGACTGGATTGACTCCCCAAGTAACGCCTGGTCAGCCCAATTTGATATGTCTCAGTTCACCTGCAAACACACCACCATGGCACACACATCCATGTCACACATCGGCACACAAAACACATGAACAGAGCAAGACGTATAACATTGTCCTGACCTAACAGATTTCTCAGACAGTATCGATCGCTTCATCCTCATTCCAAAACGCCGACGGCCCACCTGGGATACACTTCGATCTATTCTGGGGACCCTCAGATTCGAATGGTTCTTCTAGACCATTTGTTGTTTGATTATGAGCAGCAATGTGGTTCTTTTAAGACATTCAGTTCTTTGGCACTTCGGAATAATAGCACACACACACACAGAGCCTGGAGATTAGAAGCATATCTGGCTTATTTGCATGCTATAAATACAGTTCCCTCTAAGGAATTGACGACGACTTACCCAGACTTACTCATATTTTATAAAGCTTATTTTCTGACTGTCACTGATGTGATGGATGAGAACTGGGACTGCACAGATAACTGTTCACCAATTAAAGTAACTGCTGATATTTGCTTCTGATGGGATCCAAAGTGTAGGTGTGTTTTATTGGATTAGACTGTCTACAATGTCAACAAATGATTTTAGTTAGTCAGACATTAAGGCACATTTTTAATATCTGTAAAGGTTTGCTTATTGATGACCGGTAAAAGCTAAACTCTTTAAGGAATTGTTATCTGCATGTTTTATGTCAGATGGATTTGGAATTACATATAAATAAATGATATGAATTCATTTTAAGGTGAACTATTCCTATAGAGACGTTTTAGAAATGTTTTTCCCATTTCCCTCCATCATAAAGCACAATTGTCTTGGCAATCAGGCAATTCTTTTAAAATGTTTATAGTTAATGTAGAACCTTTTTTAACCATTGAAATACTCCCACCATAGATTAATGGTAAAATACATAACAATAACCCTTCCGTTTAACTCTTATAGTGCCAATGCGAAGCAATCATGTGATGAGAAGTTCCTTCATTATCACAGAAACGTGGGTTACGACTAATCCGGATGGTGTTTTAATCGCTTTGCTCTCAAATACCATGTAATTTCGATATTTGCGTTATAATACCAACTTCTATAACCTGCATTTCTACTGCATTCAATTTACTAAAACCGAGTCACATGCGTTTTTTTCTATATGCGTACCTGGCAGTAAGATATTTGTAGTATATGATCCTTTAGGAGAACTTTAGGGAAACATTTCCCTGTTTTCAGATATCCAGGCACATGTCTCAGATGATCCACGACTCGCTTTTAATGTAGATTTTAAAAACAAATGCGGTTGATGTAATGTTATTAACCTCTGCGCTTTCGGACCCCTTAAGTACTTTAATATCACCCACCCCCCCGTGAAGCCCCCCTCCCACCTGTACGTGAATGTGTGCGGAAAAGAAGCGCAGAGGACGAAGTCACTGGCGTCTCCAAAATGAGCCGGAAAAAGAAGAGCGCGCGCTGCGCTGTGCCAGAACTGGAGAGGTCCTTCCTGCGCGCTTTGATTGAATAAATCGGACCGGAACGATTTATTTAATATATACGAAAGCTGTTTATTAACATTTTACAAATTCATTTGCATTCTTTTGTATTTTACTTCCTGAGGAGGAGAGGGATATTATATATAGGTATATGGAAGATTGCAGTGACACCTGCATTCCTAAGTGCACGTCGTTTTTATTTTTTTGCGGTCATACTGGACGAGATACGCTCCTTAATGCGGTGTTTACCCGTTATCAACTACAATGGCGGAGCTGGAAGTTTCGAAAAATATCACTTTTGAGAAGGGTGAGTTGTTATCATTTCTGCATTTTAACTAATGTTTTTGTCCTAGTGTTAATAGAGCATCAGTACATTTTCTGGAGCGGCGCTTTATTCGATCTAAGTAATAAAACGATGACAAATACGTGAACTCTCATATACAGCGTTTGGACGTGAGTGATGCTGTTAGTGGCGTTTTCCTTCTTGCACAGACTTTACAAGTGTTGGGAAGCAGCGGGAGCTGTCCATGGTTCTACATCGGAATGCGGTTTAGCTTAGTGGGAAGAGGGATAAGGAGCCGCGGTTCACAACCCAAATTTCCGGCTGTGGCTAATTGAATGTTTGACATATTTTCAGCGTCTCAGTCATGAAGCCTGATGTGTTTTTCAGCTGAGACAATGATTTTTGTGCTTCTATGATATAAAAATGTCCATCAACCGTGTTTCCTTTCGCATGATGGCTTTGTATTAAAATTACACCAAACGGTGGTTTAAATCCCGCCTAAAACCCTTGCATTACTAAGGCGGGGTTAGTTGATGCTATTGGTTGAAGCACGTGTCATTTGTCTTGCGTTCCCAACGCAAGGATTTGCGGACACATGTCAAACATCTGCGTTAAATCTGATCTTTAACCGTTCTGTGTGGTTTTGCCATTGGACGCTGCTGGTGAGGATGTTTCACAGCAACCTTGTACTTTGAGTGCTTTGTTTTTTTTTAAGGTTTTATCAGTACAGGTTTGTATTGGAAATAAACATCAATAAAGGCTCCTTTTCGAACTGTTTGCTCAAGCAAATGTCATGTCAACAGGTTGACCTGTTACCTTTTGTGAGGTTATGTGGGTTTATGCCTGCTGTCAGTTTTCTTGTAGATGAAATGGGCCCTTCATAAAAAATAGCCTTTGCTTTTTCTTGTCAGATAATGATGATTTACAGCCAGTTTTCTCTCTAATATTCCATCTCTTTCAGAGTTCAGAGGGACCCATATGTGTCCCTTTTTCTTTCTTGCCTTTTCTATTGCTTTCCTTCCTTCCTCTGTAGATATTTTGTTTCTCACCGTGTCTATTGATTTAATTTTGTAAATGTAATTGCACATTAACTTGCTCTTAAGACGTACATTGAGAGCTTTTTGAAATGCCCATGCAGCCCATATTGTTGTCTTAAGTGATCAGTTAAAGCTACCAAGCACAATGTAATCAACACAAGTTTTCATTTTAATATTCAATGTAGCCACAGGCCTTTACGACCACCCACTCTTTATGACCTAATAGGCCTCGGTTGCACAACATCCACTATTAGAACAAGCTTGAGGCACTTTTTCATTCAATGCGTCTCCATCGCCATTCTGTATGAAGTAGAGAAAATTAGACAGTTCACAGGAGTACCAGTTTCTGTTTGCTGAGATACCAGCATCAGCTCTGCTTAATTTCTGCACTGGGTAAAGGGAAATGCCAAAGGGGAGGGGCTTCTCCAAATGGCCCAATACCTTCCTGATCACCCCCCCCCCCCACACACACACACACACACACACCTGCCTGCCTAACAGAGCTTCTTTGATGTCAGTGCTGGGGATCGCTGTCAGAGCAGCAGTCATGAATACATTAGGACGCTGTACAGTTATTTTTGCTCTGATGGATTGCGACACAATATGAGCATACATTTTTTTTATTAAGATGGAGAGGACTTGATATGTGGTTATTTGCTCTATTTAGATCCCTTTTTAAGTGTGATAGTGGTTTTCTTTTCTCTCTGGGAGGCACTGAAAAAACAATTATTTCCAAATACCCTTAAAGAGAGGTTTTTAAATAAATAATGTAAAAAGGATGAAGGAAAATGTGCCTAGTACATGCAGTTTGGCTTTCCTGTAGTATAACTTGCAGAGCATGGCAGAAGATTATGGGTTTTATTCCTAGGGGAGTCACATACTCATTAAATGTATAGCTTGAATACACTATGTAAGTGGCTTTGGAATAACACATCTGACAGTGCACAGATGCAAATGTTTTAAATATGGCGGTGCTTGGATGCATTAAGTGAAAAGCTGGTATGGTAATAGCATTTTAACAGGTTTCATTAACCTGTTGAGAAGCCGTCTGTTTATTTGCATAGCAAACCCTGCAGATAGTTATCCCACCACAGAAAGCAGTGCAGAAACAGAAGCAATTTGGTGTTTTGACTTTTCTAACCTCAGAATCTCATGAAAGTCAAGAGTTTAAATGCCACATTATGGCCCTTCTGCCCACTGCATCTGCAAAGGACATCTCCTTTCATCTGACCAGCATTTAGAACCCACAGGTCAAGCAGCACTGACTAATTCAATTTCATATGTGGATGAGTTCTCCACTAGTTCTTCAGTTCTTCACTGAATTCTTTACAGTATGTGCAGTGTTAGCAGTACTGAAGAGAGGAAGGAGAAGGAAAGAAAATGAGGACACAGAGAACCTTGACGTGAAGATCCTGGGAATAAATGCATTCATATTGCAGCTTCTGAGAATAAATGATTTATAGTTGAAGTTCAGCTGATGTCTTGAGAAGCTGAGGAGCTTTCAATAAATCAGCTTTTTCCACTCATAGAGAAACATTTTAGGGCATTGAACCTTCTTAGATCCACCGACACTGGCTTGTTAAATACATCTTGGCTCACTTTAGATGTTTTTAAGCTCTTTTTACTAGATCACTAGATGCATTGACTTCTCTGTGAAGTAACACAAATCCTAACTCTTGTTTTGAGCATAATTACATGCTGGGATCATTTTTAATGCTTGTTATGACAGTTTGGATCTCCACTGTAAAAAATGAGGTGTTTTTAAAATAATGTAGAAAACGTTTTTGGTTGAATTCCTTTATTCTTATGTCTTGACTGAACCTAAAATGTCAAGCTTGTTGTTGTTCCATCTTACAAAACCATCATAAAGATAACATAATGGAAAGAGGGCATGTATAATGCGTTAATGTCCTTCTCCAGTGACCAAGCACAAAAAGACCCATTATGTGTGAAATCACGTTCAGTTATAATGCTTGTGTTATGTCATCCTATTTAGATTATGTTGCTTTCTGTCCCATCTATTGCTTACGCTTCTCTCTTGACCCTCCAGGACAAAAGCACATCTGTTCAAAACCCCACCATCACCAGCACACTTTCCCCACAGCAATACATTAGTTATTCTGTGTAAATCTCTGCTTGGCATTGCTTTCTACAGTCACAAAGGTTCAAAGGCTCCGTATGAATAACTGACCTCGTAGAAGATGGACAACCAAAGAGAGGCTGGAGTGGTGTAAGGAAGTGGGCGTTCGACGTGGACGTTCATAATCAGAACATAACTGTCAGTCTCAAGGGAAGTGAGCATACAAGAGTTCTTCATGAATGACACCCAAGTCTGAGAGGACGATTTTGTGTTTTGATGGCGTGGGGCTTTTCTCTGTGACATCAGAGGAATCGGCCATGGCCAACGTGGCGTCTCTCTTGGCCCGTAGGTTCTACCATGTTGGAGGAAGTGTTGCGGTGCCTCAAAAGTGTCGTTTAGCATATATAGGTGAGAAATGTCGTATTGGTATCTTTAAGCATGGGTCTGTGTTTGTGTGAATTCTTCAGTAAGATATGCATGGTGTAATTCTCAAATTCAGTTAGCTTTGTTCCACTGTTTCGTTTAATGGCTTTTAATTTCCTGATCTAAAATTAATCTGTGTATTCATTAAACGGAAATTTGTGTGCTGCTGTTTTTACTACTACATTGCATCAGATAAGAGAGCGAGAGCCGGCTGGAAAAAAAGGAGGGATGGGTGATCTGTGTATCATCACCTCTCGTAAATAGCGGACATTTTCTCAGCAATGTAAAACCCGGGAGAGGGTGCTAGCTTGACAGTGTGTGTGCAGTCCACTTTATCTGCCTGATATTCTACCTGACTGATTGTATTTGGTGTGAATCTCACAGTATTTTATGGAACAGATGGTTCTAAACCACACAGAACAAACTGTTGGGCTATTTTAAGCCTGAGAGAGGTCTCAATCTGGAATGAAAAGGTGCACAGCTTTATATAACGCCAGAATATTTTCATAACATCCTATTTAAATGCAGCTATTATTCCTATGGGTTGAGTGGGAGCCTGTTCAAGTCTGTTTTATTGTAGGTTGGTTTGATTAAGCATCAGTTTTAAGCACTTTGTAATGAGGTAGATTTGATGCAGGAAAAGTGACAACAGGATTTGAAGTGCTGGTAAGAGTAGTGTATTATCAGATGAATGAATTTACAATGAGAACGGTGATCAGGCACAGTTAGATAGCTGGGTATTTATAGCAGGCTGTGCATATGCTTGTGCGTGTGTGTGTGTTTGTGTGTGTGTGTGTGTGATGTTCCTGTTCCAGATTCTCTGTTTCACTGCTGTAAGGCTCTGTGAACATTATGATATTGCTGCTAAAACATTTCAGTAACTTGGCTGTGCATCACATCCTCTTTGTTGAGAGTCTTTTTTCCTCCTCTGGTATGAGTATGAGGCAGAGTGTTCAGCTATAATCTAAACTATGATGATGATGTTTTTTGATGAAAGACGGTGTGGTTTGTTGAGATGTTGAGATTAGTGGCTGGTTCTAATGGGGCACTCAGATTTGGTGACAACACAGTGCCAGAAGTCTTCATCATAATAGTAAATTATTTAATGTCGTGTTTATTTGTAATGTATTAACAGAAAAAAATAAACAAGGAAAATCATTTTACACACTGTATTTATTTATTCTCTAATTTCCAACAAAACCAGTAATGAACAATTTAATCTAATCTGAATCTGATATATATATATATATATCAGATCTGAATCTAATCTGTCACAGTACAGAGCACTCAATAAATCCCTGAAATATTTAAACTTTTTTTCATACTAACACCAAGTCCAGTTGTTCAGGACAGGACAGTTTCTCGAACCTGTGCCCAGGTGTCTAACTGCATAATGCATGTGTCGTCCCGTGTTTTGTGCTTCTGCTCTGATAGTTCTGAACGCAAAGTGCTTTGTGATTTAGGCATCACAGAGCCATAGCCTCTGTGACCCATTTATTCAGCGTTTGATACCCCCTCTGTAGCTCCTCACCAGCTTGCTTTGATCTGCTCTCTTCTTCAGCCGCTGATCTGATGAACACATTTAGTTGGCCTGTGTTTCCAGTATCTAAAAAGACAGCCTCTCCTCACCCTCTGCTTAATTTACTTGTTTTATCCCTTTTATCACTCCGTTCCTGGGTTAAAAGCAGGTAAATGCAGTGGCACTGTTGTCTCATAAATTTAATTTCATCTTGTTCCTCTGTTTTTCTTCTAGATCCTCTATGGTTTTCTGGCATTGATTCAATATATGTGTCCCACAGACATATATGAAGAATTTGAGTCTGGTCTCTGTTACTAGATTAAACACTAGATTAAACTGTTCTCTGTTATGATTAAACAATCAGGTAGACAGCATGCAGAAATGGAGCATAAATAATGAACTGGAGATGTTGGAAATAAAATCTATCCATCCATTTTTGATTTTATCCTTTTCAGACTGATTGGATTAGGGAAAAAGAGGGCATTTCATTTCAGAATGGAGACAGCCCAGGATGTAGATTTGCAGTCTTGGTGACATTAGTCACTAAAATTAAAGTTGTTTCAGAGGTGGAACAAGTTTTTATATTCTGAGACAGAAAAAAAGGTTTGTTTATGATGCCTTGTTGGCTGTTTATGAAACCAGTTGTTCTTGACCATTGTTATTTTAAGGTACCCCATTGTTATAATCAATATTCAAAGACTTTAATACACAGACTGCTTGTTTTGTACCTTCAAAAACCTGAAAGGCATCACAGCTCTCAAAATATAATAAACATTGTTTTACCACATTACATGTAATTGATGTATGTATTCATAACCACTGCTTTAAACTGTTCTCCAAAGATCTCTGAATCTATATGTACAAACTAAGAGACAGAGCAAGGAACATACACCTATATATTTTATTTTTTTTGGGACTAATTCCAGGAAATACTGCAGTGGCGTGTAATTAATTTTGTCACTTTAACTCATCATTATCAGTTCAGGAAGTGGCAGGGGAGGCAGGGATGCTGAAGGTGAGGGTCTCGTCTCCATCCTCCTCTCTCTTTCGCACCTCTCTCTCCAGCCTAATGAACACTCTGTTCACCCTCCCCCTGTTCCCTTGATATCCGTGCTGAAACCCCACGGCGCCGAACGCGGTAATCGGGCGTGAAGGTTTACTGAACATAAGACTAATTTGTTTCAAATGAGCTGGAGAGACTCGTGGAAAAAACAATAATAGGAGTCCAACAGGAGCAAAAGAGACTTAGAGTGCAAGATGGAGACAGTTCAAGGGACACTAACCCTTACAAACACCAACAGACCGCTATAAACTGTTCATTAGTCATGACTGTTTATTAAAATGGATTTCTTCATTTGGAGATCTAATTAATGGCCCTCAGACTGGGAGCATGTGCTTGTACATGGCCTTTGGTCCACCTGGGCATTTCTCCAAACCCTCTAGTTTGGCCATAAGAACAACCAATCAAGGGCCATGTTTTGGCAGTAGAATGTATGTAGAATGTATGTATGTAGAATGTATGTCCTTCTGTGTATACGGATGTTGAGTGCCCTTGCGGAAGTTTTTGTGCCTCTAGTTTAGTTGTTTTCTTATCTTTAAAATGCAGGTCACATTTGTCTGGGTGGATGGATCCCTCTGGAGTCCATAACAAAAGCACACAGTTCTCTAGGTGTTTTTAAAGAGCAATATATGGAAAGTTGGAAAGCATGGAAAACACAAGCATCATGTTTTAGTTTTTGCCTATGAGTCAGTCTGTACCTGTGTGACACAAGTGTGTTATTGAAAAATAACCTCAGTAAACCACAATCTATTTACCTAAAGTACAGCTTTGCAGGCATATCGGAACTGGAGCCTGGAGGCATTCGTATCCATAGTGTCAACATTTTACACAAACACTCACCAGGAGTTTTGTGGCATAGGAAGTTAATCACACAAGAATGCTTACACATGATTACATGCTTATTTTGATACAGAATATTTCTTGCTTGGAGAAACTCATGCTGTCTACTGCCTACATAAGTAGCTGCACACAGTGTGCTCTACATAGGTGGTACCACCTCATGGCATACAGACGCTGCTTTGCATGTGAGGTAATGTTTGACTTAAATATTTGATATAAAGTATTAGAAAGTAGAAATAAGTAAAAAAAAAAAGTAAGTAAAAATATTTTTAATATAAATGTTTGAAATAAAGCTGCCTTAGACTTTAGATGCTCTCGATGAGAAGTCTGTTCCAAGTTATGATCTCTAAGTTCCCTTGATGATGAAGAAATTGCTTGTGCTACAGACTTGAAAGGTTGAAACTTGCCTAATGCCTGCCTGATCTAAAGACATATGTATTGACCCTGAGAAGAAGCGAGAACATGAGAATAGGTTTGTTTATAAACAAACAGTATGTTTCAGGGGCAAGATAAAGGTAATGCGTTCTTAGGAAATAAAATCAATAGGGCTTTTATCCGCAGTAACATTACTGACAGCCTTCTGTTTGTGTGTGTGTGTTAAAAGAATAAGAAAAGTATGAGAAAAGTTTGTTCTGTGTGTTAATGTGTGTGTATATATATCTTTCTGCTTTTACTCAGTATTCTTTTGACTCAGAGTTTTATCTGTTTCATCACCTAGAAAACACCAAAGGAACTACAGTGGGGAAAATGATTTAAAATCCAATATCTGGATGAAACTTAAAAGCAAAAGTAGGAATTAAATGTATTAAAGAACAAAACAAATCATTTGGATGCTGGGGTTGACTAGGCACTCAATAAGAGTCCAACAGTGTATTAATGTGCTTTAGTGAGTGACCTCAATCTTTCAGAATAAGAAGCTTGTTAATAAAATACTATAAGACACTCTTGTATAATGAGCAACTGAAGAATGTCTCTTTTTTTCTATTTTTGGCCCATGTTTTTTTTTACTGAACTGTTCCCTCTGTTTTTTTGTTTAAACCCATAATGTAAGAAATAGTTTCAATGGTGAGTTTTGTCAGTCACACCAGATCTTCCTTTTTGTTTCACAACACAAACAAAAATCGATCTGTGGGCAGACAATACTGAACTTCAGTGTCAGGAGAGGGCGAGAGAGGAAAAAGAAGAGGTTGATTCGAAGAGGGGGAATAAAAAGGATTCTTTCATGCTCATGTCAAATCTAATTGGATTGTGGATTGTGTCCCAATCTGTGAAATGCTGATAGTGAAAGTGGGCCAGAGGTTCGGCTGGTACAGGAAGGAGATGCTGCTTCTCTTTCACATTTCAGATGTGTAGATGAGTCAGCGAAAGAGAGAGAAAAGGCACAGAGAGGAACCCTCTAAATCCTTTATGGGTCTGGATCAAAGTACACCATGTTCTTCACACATTTAGTCTATTATCTGGATCAGAAAGTGTCAGAACACAATGGGCCTCTGCTTTTACCCAGACACTCAGAACTTACAAAGTTTTCATCAGTAGGTATCCTAGCCCACAAACCTAGCGTTTGTCTGTGGTGAACTGGAGCATCAAGAGTTTGACTTTATTTCTGTCTCTAAATTGATTTAAGTTTTCCCTTTTGGTCCTTCAATTCATTTCAGAACTATTAATTTCACTTTATCATTAAACAGGGCAGTGAGAACAAATTGGCACATAATGTCCTGGCCTGCTTCCATTATGTCTAACTAATCATCTAGATGTGTGTGTGTGTGTGTGTGTGTGTATCTATGTACTGACATCTGTCTGAGAGTAAGATTAGTTTTAAATCCTTTGAAATTGTCCTTTGTTAAATCCAGCTGTTGATCCATATCCTTCCCAGTATTCCTGCTCACAAGTGTTTTGTTTTGCAAGAAGGGCAATAGTTCATAATGGTAGATAAGTACTGATGCTAAGGAGAGTTCATGCAGATATATGGTGGTAAAATGATCAGAATTTTCTCATGGCTTTGAGTTGATTTTAGCCCTGCAGTGAACATGAAGTGTCAAGTTTTCAAAGAAAAATAAGATTTGAGGGCTAGAATCTTGATTTTGAATCTAGAATAAGATTTTGAAGGCTAGAGGTTGTCAAAGGGGTGAAGTTTTTTACACAAGCTTTGATAAACTTCAGAAGATTTATTCTTAGTGGTCACTGTCTGATTTTATTGTATGAAAGAGCTGTCAACATTCTTCTTAAACTGTCAACATTCTACTTAAACTGTCCTCATTCTCCATTTGTGGAAAAGCACACAAGTTTCATGTTGCAAAAACATTTTGAGGAAAAGCAACCAATGCTATATACACCTGTGCAAGCATCTCCATGTCTTATTCTGCTGCTGCTATTTGTCTGCAGGGTGCTGGCCCTAGTCGAGGCAGAAGTTTTATTTGGAGAGCTTTAGATCTGTCGGCTGATGTGAAGCCGATTGGTCCCAGAAGCCCTGAAGGACAGGGTGTTGCCATCTCACTCAGTAAAGATCTAGGTTGCAAGCAGCGTTCGCTTGTTGCATCAGTGGAGCTCCAGGTAGACTTCTCACAGGGTTCTCATGCAGTCGGCAGATGGGCTCTCGAACTTGTGCCTTTCCATAGGTTCTCTGATCCATGGTGTATTCTTTGGCCTAATTGTTTTTGCATCGCTTCTGCCAGCTTTCTCACTTTGTGGATCTGCCCGTTCAAAAATTTTTCTGCAACTGCCCTACATGTGTTGTAATTAAAACGACACCCATCGACACGCAAACTGAAAAAAAAGGGCTACAGTTTTATCAGCCCATTTATATCTGTTGGGTATTCTTCCAGCTAAATATTTTTAGTAAAATAATCAATTTTTATCTGTCTGTTCCTTTTTTACCGTTCTTTTCTGTTGCCCATGAGCCCACTCAATGACTGTATATGTGTTTGCTTTGAACTTTCCGCAGTTGAGCGATGCATGAGTGTGATGCAGTCTGGAACTCAGATGGTGAAGCTGAAGACTGGTTCTAAAAGTCTGGTTCGACTCTTCTATCTGGATGAACACCGGTCATGCATTCGCTGGAGACCATCTCGCAAGAGCGAGAAAGCCAAGAGTAAGTGGAACAGATTCATGTTTAAATAAGCATGCAGTATGGTAATACTACCAAATATTAGGACTTGAACCTATAATATTATAATAACATTAAAAGCCAAATATTAATACATGAGATTTTCATAAGTTCCACAAAAAACATGCAATCAAGTGCAGTAAACTGCTATTGGTCATGTTACGTTCAATAAGGTTGTTTTAATCAATGCAAAGCAGTCAAAATGAGTCTGTTTAATTTTCAGGAGTGGAGAGTTTTTTTTGTGTAATACTGAAGCAATCCCTTTTGAACTTCTTTTACTTTGTCACTTTTCCTATGTCTCTTTCTCATTTCCTCTCTCTCCCTCATTCTTCTTTCTAGTCTCGCTGTATTGCGTATTTCCGTCTCCTTCCGCATGAAAGCAGTCATGTAAATTCTGACATGTGGAGTGTCTGAGCGTGGCTGTCGTCTCTTACGTAAGAACTGTGTGTGAATCAGGCTGGGAACACATCACTCTCTTACCATCTGTGTCTGCGCTCCACTTGTTTGCGTTCAAGTGGTTTCCTCAAAAATGATACAGATGAGCATTCCGGTAGCACACTAAATATAAATCCTGTTCGCTCCTTTCCATACTCACTTGCCCAACTGGGCTTAATTGTCATAGCCCAGTGCAATTAATCTAAGATAAAGTGCTTTTTTTCTCTCTCTATATAATATGCCAAAGCATTTGCAATAAAACAGGAGACATACATTAACACAACAAATAATAAAATAATAAAAATGAACTAGAATACAATATAAAATGACTAAAATATAACAGAGAAAATAAAACGAGAGAAAAAAGGCAGAAATTATGTATTAAGGCAGTAGTGTGTTTCTCTCTCTCTCTCTCTCCTTTGGCTGCTGTCATGTTTGTGAACTGCTGTCATGAGATAAGACTCTTTGTTAGGCCATTTGCATAATTAAAAGAAGGCAGATTGTGTCCAGATCATTGTCAGGTTAAGGAATTGACAGCTTGGCTGTGACTCTGGTTTCCAGAACACATGTGGAGCTGCTGGTTGAGATTGTTATCATGACAGGAAGTGTTAAAGATGTGGGTTGCTGAAAATTCACAGGTGTGTTTGGGTTTAGATTTGATAAGAACGAAGTGGACAGAAGTCACACAGTGCCTGCAGAGGTTGTCAGGATTTGTGTTCTCACGTAAAGCAACATGTTTTTACACAATCAGCCACCGGAATTAATAGATGATTTTCCTAAAGCATCAAAAAAGCATGACAATGTTAAAATGTTGTCATCATTTAGAACAGTCAGAACATGTTGTACTGAAACTTTTTTGAAAGAAAAGAATCTTTTTTCTATACACTGTTTTGTTCTGTCTTTTCTTCACAGTGCCAGTTTACAGTAAATAGTACCTGTTAATTGCTACAAAAACACAAAAGGCCTTGTTTGCTTTCAGAGCTGCAGTGGTGATTATCAGTGAAAACCTTTGTGAATAAATTTGGGTTTATTTGTCACACACAGCTGTTGCATTGCTTGAGAAAGTTTGGAATGCAGAGCTTGACCCATGTGGACTCATGGCAATTCTGTTGTCCTTTTAAAAACTTTTTGTCCTTTTTGGAGTTTGACAGGCTGTGGTTACTATGACCTGTTTGAAAACTGCGCTATCCTTATATGAAAAAAAAGATCTTTGTGACGGTCCTTCTTTTTTGAGTTTTCCTTTAATAAAAGAGAGGAGTGAGAGAAAAAGACAGATAGGGTAATGCAAGAGACACACAGGAGAAACAGAAATGTAATTTTGGTTATGGTCTAATGCTTTTAAAGAGAAAAAGAAATAAGAACATGTAATATGTTGGGGTGGAGAGGGTGATTATACTGTTAGATTCTGTGTCTTGAAATGAATCTTAATGCAGTTATGAAATCTGATTCAGTGTGTCATTAACACATTTCCATTTCACTTTAAATTAATTTCACTTGAGCTAGAACAGTTCAGTCAAGCAAACTCCTGTATTGTACTAGAGTGATGCAGGTCAGAATACTGCTGGCAGGCCCGTTTTACTGATGAATGCATCTCTGCATGTTGGTCACTCATTGCTCGTGGGGTTTGAAGATCATTTTCGCTTTTCTCTCCCCAGTCACCATCGACTCGCTCTACAAGGTCACGGAAGGCCATCAATCTGACATCTTCCACCGACATGCGGAAGGGAACTTTGATCCAAGCTGTTGTTTTACTATTTACCACGGCAACCACATGGAGTCTCTGGACTTGGTGACGTCGAACGCAGAGGAAGCGCGGACGTGGGTGACAGGACTCAGATATCTGATGGCAGGTATCAGCGATGAAGACTCGCTTGCCAAAAGACAGCGCACCCATGACCAATATCCTTTACTGCAGGAAGGAATGAGGGAGGACATGTTTTTGCTGGATGGAAGAATGCATGGTTGTGTAGATGGAGGAAGCGTGGATGAATATGTAGATGACATTATGGATGGGTGAATTTTAAAGAAATAGCCATTTTACAAGTTTTACCATAGAGTGAAGCATATAGACTCTTTAAAAATAGCTTTTTAACAATTTTTTGCACAAAACTGTTTTCAACTAGGACCTGAAAACTTGCACCCTGTATCAGTATGATTACTTTGTATGGGGGACAGACAGAAGTGAACTTGATGGCTCATGGTCACTGTATAGTTAAGCAGTGTTCCATAGAAAAAAAACATACAGGGTTGAAAATGCGAATTACAGCAGAATGTACTTTTGTGACCTATTCCTTAAATACATGGATGGATGGATGTAGTAAGTGGATGAATACATTAATGGATGGAGGGAGAGAGGCAGAAAAGGACTTGATTGATTGATTTGATTTAGACTGACTTACAAAGAGAGAAACACAAAAAAAGAGAGCTGGTGAGAGGGCTGCTTGAGTCGGTCTTTAAGGCTGTGAATAGTTTAGTGCTTTAGGGAGTCCTGCTCTGCAGGGAGTTCTTACAAAAGCATGAAAGAACCAGCCGTAGAGGAGGAGAAAGAGGAGGAGTAGAAGGAGATCAAATGCCAGAGCTGCTCTTCCTCTCCTCCCTTATGTTTCTGTCTGCTACTCTCATAAAGATGCGTGAGTCATTGGGGCGGTCATTATAATCTGCCATAACAGTAGACGCACAGACCGTGGCTGCTGGAAATTTCACTAGATGACAGTGACCTAGTTCATGCACATGCATATATGCATATTGTTTCCTACATTGCTATTCATTGCTATTTAGGCATCACTGCTAAATCTGCAGTTTTTTTTATGTATTACATTGTTTTGCATGACTGACTGCATAGAAATACGAACAAATTGCACAGTATTTTTTTAATGAATCAAATCAGTTGATAAATCAGTCTGAATTATTCAAACCAGTTCATGAATCAGTCTAGATTAAGAAGACCAGTTCATGAATCCGTCTAAATTAATCAAACCAGTTAGTGGATCACTCAGAGCAGCACACAGTGCAATAAAATACTGTTCCCCTAGGACCAACATGCCTCACAGAACATAACACAGCTACACAGTCTATATAAGTTTTTATCTGAATCAAGTGTTGGGTCAGCTGACCACTGATCTTTAAACTGGCCAGACGATTGGATGTAATACTTTTAATACAACAGACTTTTACTGTATCTTTTAATCACAGAGGCTCAGTTTGAGTGACGCTGACACGCTGGCATGTAAATTTAATGGAATATCCCTTTAAAGATGTGCTTTAATAGATCAAAGGGAGTGGATTAAATAACACGTCCTTTAAAATAGATGTTCTGCTTCATACAGCTCTGGTTAAATGTTAATGCCTCTCTGGTTAGTCTTCTAATCGCATTGTGGTTCCTTGAATCAAATGCTGTATTTGAATGACTTTCAAAGCACAAGTTCTTTCAGTCACAGAAATACATGCTCACTCGTCTGCCTCTAATTACATTCATCATAGTCACTGCCAGCCGTCACACTTCATAAAAACAGACACTTTATCACTTCGGTATAAATTATTAATTTCCTAACAGTCAACATCTTATCACGGATGTACATCACTATGTACAAATATAAATGTTTTTATGTTCTATAATAAGCCCATTTTGCGTAAAAAGGTGTTTGTATTTGGTTAAAGGGGTACTTCACCCAGCAATGTCTATACAGTGGAAGTTGGGTGCCACTGTTATCTGGTTAGCAAAATATTTCTCAATACATTGAGGTCCAGTTTTGTGTTTTTAATATCTCATAATTCAGGGCCTAATTACTTTATGATACACATAATACAGCCAATTTCAGTCGACAGATGGGCTGACACATTTAAACGGACCTCGGTTGGTTTCAGCTGTCAAGACAGCCATTTTGCATGCAAAAACAATATAAACACACACCAGCGCTTACAAGTCTTGCAGGACCATATTGTGTGTTTGGCAGCTATGGGAATCTCTCAGTCGTGCATTAGCGTTAATTGTGTTAGAGGGAAGAGATGGGAAAAGGATGATGTCACAGTTATGCTCAGATAGACAATTATAGAATTACGGTTCTTAGAAAACTGTCATGTCATATGTTGTGTATCTTTGTTGTTGCTTTCAAGAAAATCATTTGATCAAGTCGGTTCTGTACGGAAGTTGACATGTCCTGCATTGTGTATCATGCCGTTCTTAAATCTAAAACTATTTTAAGCAACATCTGCTTGTTCTTTTATTATGCATGAAGGTTTCATGAGGCTAAGTGGAATACTTGTACTTTTAAAAATTCATGTCGCAGACCAGTGCTTATCACATAAAGTACAGGAGACTAACCTTGATGCTGAAAAAATGTCACGTATTTCAATTGAATAATCAATGGGACTAAGTCATTTGTGCTTTGTCAAATAGCCCTCTCGTGATCTGACTGACTGCTGAGGATGTGAGGACTGTGATTTTCCAGCTCTGTGAGAAAATGGTTTTATTTTGCTGACACCTTATTCTAACAACATTAGCATTAAATCAGTTTGAGTTTTATTAAAAATGGATTTGTAACATCTTGTATTGGTTTTAATTACGTAACCTATTATTTTATTTATCCAAAGCTTGATTTTGCTGTGAAAAGTGAAACAAACAAACAAAATGTCACAATGCAAAAGCGAGTCATTTACAAAGCTAGGCAAAAGTGATATGTAATAAAAATGTATCATTGTTATGTTTTTTTCCTGGAGTTTTTTTCTTAACCTCAGTTTAAGTGGATGAAACAGACCTTCGAGGAGGCTGATAAGAACGGAGATGGTTTTCTAAACATTGAGGAGATCTATCAGCTTTTACACAAGATGAATGTCAACTTGCCTCGCAGGAAAGTCAAACAAATGTTTCAGGTATGGAATATATGAACTGTGGAATATTTAAATAGTTACGTCTTGTATCAGAAAAAGTATATTTTAGACAGTATTTTCACTGTCTCAGAGAATGTGGGATTTGATTGGGACAGGACTGTTAGATCCAGACGAGGTATACAATGTTATTTTAAGTTCTTGTCATCTTTGTACTGCTTGTTCAACAGTACAAAGTGCTGTGCTAACACTGTTATATTTTATCACCTTATGATTAATGTGTCTTAAAGCATTATTTTCTCTTTCCGTTTCACGGCAGTTACTGCGCTGATTCTGGGACACAATCTAATTCAATTTGAAGTATTATTGAGCAGTGGTAGTTATCCTTGACAGCAAGAGTGGGAGAGATAGTCAGAAAGAAAAGTGTAATATATATATATGGAATAAAATAAGGACTGTTAAAATAGTTTCCCTGTCAACTGTCACAGGGCAAGTGAGTTACAAAAGGCTGAGTCAACTAGTCAAACTCTCTCTCTTTCTGTGTGCTTGTGTGTTTGTGATGGAACAGGAAGCAGACACCGATGACCAGCAAGGCACACTGACATTTGAGGAGTTCACTGTCTTCTATAAGATGATGTCATTAAGACGAGACCTCTACCTTTTGCTCATGTGCTTTAGTGAGAAAAAGGACCACCTGACCGCAGAGGAGCTCGGCAACTTCCTGCGTGCAGAGCAAAAGGTCAGAGGTCAACCGCTCAATTCTCTCCTTGCTTCATAATTTTAAAAATCTAACTTTTATAAGCCGCTTTTATTGCTGTTTACGCTGGTAGTAAAAAAGTCAAATCATAGCTCATAGACTTTACAATAGTATTGATGTAGAACTATATTCATTAAAAATGAATAAATTTTTTTTTTTTTTTTTACAAAACACAAAATTACTCTTGTAATTACATATTGCTTTACAAAGTTCTTAGGAATTAAATTATAAGATGTATTGAACTGGCTCCAGGAACAGTCTGTTTTTATTCTCTTTTTGGTTGCATTGTAATATTGTGTCAATCAATATTTTTTATATTTCATTTCCTTTGTTGCATTTGTAATAATTTGTCAATCAATATTTTTTATATTCCCTTTCCAAGAGTTTCCTGCATTTCATTTCATTTTTATTAGCCTTCTTTGCTTATGCAATCTCAATATCTTCCTGAGCTCTTGGGCAATTTTTTAGGAATTAGTAAGCAAAAGCTTTTGCCCTTCCATCAAGCATTATAATGGCTTTCCGGCTGAGGTAATGAACAGCCCCAATGTGATGCTAAAAAAGCCTTGCTGTGCCCCTGCTTGGACCGTGAAACCCTGAGGGACATTGTAGAAAGAGGAAAGGGGGGCAGACAAAACCGAAGGATGTCATTTAGTGGCAGAATGGCAGTTTGTGATCTTACTTTAGGAGGAGGTGACCCTTTAGAGACCAGATGATTGGCGTGTTATGGATCCTATTTGGGAAAGTGATGTTTGAGGCCGACCTGCCCCCTTCATTTCTTCTCTGTCTTTTCACAGATGTCCAATGTGACCCTTGAGAACTGTCTGGACATAATCAATAAATTTGAAGTCTCAGAGGAGAACAAGCAGAAGGGGGTCTTTGGAATTGAAGGTACAGTAACTATGTATCTATTTTTTACTTTTTTTCTCAATGTCAAAATACTGTACATGTTAGGCCTAAACTAGTTGTGAGTTTGATATGTGTTTAATATAAAGCAATTTAACTACATTGTGCCCATGACCATATACTAATCTGTTAAACAAATGTAAGGCCAAAACCTCAATCTTATAAATTGTATTAAAAGCATGTTGACACATTGACTTTGACATTTGTTTCATACAGCACAAATAATTGGTACACCTACTGCAAATACTCCATTTTTTGCTGAAATACCAGCTATATTAGACAATGTAGTAGTTAACATTTATTTTTACTGAGGCAGATAGTCTGTGGGTTCTGAAGTTGTCAAACTTCAGCTGCTTTTTTGGGGGGGTTAGCGTCCATGAGCACTTGCCACGTTTTCTTCCCTTAAGCTAAATAAGACACAGGGGCTCAGTTTAGCTTGTCTCCCTACTAAAGCTGATGGAACTGATTGAACCTGCCTGTTGTGTGAGTGAATTTTCATTTATCCTCTGGACAGACATGGGAGAGAAAGAAACACACATCTGTTATCTCTATGTATCTGTCTGTATGTCTGTTTGTCTGTCAAATGGTGTTATAAATATATGATCTTCTTTTGTGTTTGTTAGTTACTTTGGTGAGAAAGTTTCGGATTTGCCTGCTAGTGACTCGTTTACCATTAGTGACTTGTCATGTCATTGAAACCAATTCATTCTGTGTCTTCTGCTATCAGACCAATCATATAGAGCTCTCTTGCTGTCTGAAAGCCACATTTGAGAATCAGAACAAAGCGTTTGGGCTTTTAAAAAGTCTCTGGAATTATCACTCCAATTGTCTGCAATTTTGCAATGATCTGCTTTATGTTTTTTTTTAAGTTACCACATTTTCTTGGCTGATTGTTTGAGGGGGTGATTATCAGTATTTTTTTGCACTGTGGATTGACTTGATAGGTTTTTTGCACTTTGAAAAGTCATTTAACCTAACTTCTGTAGTTGTTTAGGTTTTTTAAAGTAATGTAGCCACAATTGTTCTCTTTCTCACCATTCAGGGTTCACCAATTACATGCGAAGCCCTGCCTGTGATGTATTCAACCCCCAACACAACGAGATTAATCAGGACATGGATCAGTCCCTGAGTAACTATTTCATAGCCTCATCCCACAACACCTACCTGACAGGAGATCAGCTGCTGTCCCACTCCAAGACAGACATGTATGCTTGGGTGCTGCAGGCCGGCTGCCGCTGTGTGGAAGGTGAAAAGATACTTACAATGCTTATATATACAATGCTAAAGCTAACACTAACCTGTGTATGTATGTGTATATATGTGTGTGCAGGTGTAACGCATACACACAGATGAACACTATTGCATAGTAGGCATACATTATGTATGCATATTTTTACAGAATGTTTTCCATTTGACCTCTTGATCCAGCTTTGACCTTTTGGCTGTGCTCTCTGTTATGCGTGTTATGCAGTGGACTGCTGGGATGGTCCAGATGGGGAGCCTATGGTCCAGCACGGATACACTCTCACCTCCAAGATCACCTTTAAATCTGTCATCGAGACCATCAACAAATATGCCTTCATTAACAATGAGTGAGTACAACTTAATTAATTCATGACCCCTTTAAGCAACTTCTAATATTTTTATTGTGAAAAGAGACAGTGTGTTATTGTAAAATGTGTGGTGTTTTCCTTTAATACTTTGAGAAACACACCAAGGAAATCTGAAGCAATTTTTAGAGTATGAATTAATAAGAGAAAAGAGAGACCAAAGTTTGATTTGTTGAGTGTGCAGATCATGCATGCATCAAACAAAAAGCTGAGAAAGACATGGGGAGGAAAGCAAAAACAGAGAAACCAGGAGCAACAGTAAAAAATAAACAGTGAGATAGCAGAAGCGAGAGACACACATGGCACATGGCAGAAGATGAAAGAAAAAAGAACAATAGGTTAATGTTGAAGAAAAGTCTGGAGGCTGGAAGCATCTGCTGACACTTCTGGTTGTTTCCTTGTTTGTGATTGTCTCAACACCCCCCCTCTCTGTCAGGTATCCAGTGATTCTGTCCATAGAGAATCACTGCAGCATTCAGCAGCAGAAGAAGATAGCTCAGCATCTCAAAGAGATCTTTGGAGACAAGCTGGATGTGAGCGAGGCCCTAAACAAAGACCCGAAACAGCTTCCCAGCCCAAACTGCCTGAAAGGAAAGATTCTGATAAAGGTACAAGCCACACTGTTGCATTTGCAGGCAAACCATTATTTTGATTCTTCAGTTGTTTTCGTGAACCTGTCAAAATGAATCACAGATTGGTCTGAATGATTCACATTGACACACTACAGCTTTAGTAGCGTGACGGTCTCACCAGTGTGACGTTGATGTTGCTCTTAGATCATCTTAGCAAGGCAGGAATTAGCAAAGCAGGTCAAGACAGATGGCACTGCCAGTCTGCTGCTCTGCAGGACCCTCCCAGTCAGCAAACAATGATGCCAAACTCTCAAACACAGCAGGGATCTGTTGTGAATGAAGCACACTTCAGCAGATCCCCTTGGGCTTCCTTTGATTACACTCTTTCATCCACACCTGCATCTACCTGCTCGCCTCAAGCACAATGGCTCTAGTTCTGTTTTTCCTGCACAATTTCTAAGTCAAAAGCCCTGTATTGATTCTGCCTTTGTCTTGTTCCTCAACCTGCAGCTATTATTTCCCGCTGGTATTTACACAAGTGTCTATTTGTGTGTGACAAATGAGCAGATAGGTAGAACAGGGACTGTGCTTGGAATTTTAGGATGAAGAACACTTTAATGGGCCTCAATGCTCTCAACTGTTTAAGTGCTCATGGAGATGTTGTTTATTCCCAATTTTTTTCATTCAATACCATGTATATGATTATTTGAAGGCCATGATATATATATTATAGGCCTAAGGGCTGCATACAGTGCTGGATTTTAATTTAGGTGTGGACAACAGCCTTTCGTATCAATAGCAGAGCTGCTGTGTCAACACACAAGGAAGTACTGTCAATATTTGTAGTGGTGATATAATACAATCTAATGCTCAATAATGAAGTTGTCTTCTGTATTTTACAGTGATGATTGTTTGTTTATTATTTTGAACCACAACACATCGGAAAGAAGGTCACATTTAATTTGGATTGTGATGGAAGTGATCTGTGTGTCTGTAGGGGAAGCGTCTTCCTCCATACCTGTCTGCAGATGTTGAGGAGGGTGAGGTGTCTGATGATGATAGTGCTGACGAGATTGAAGATGACTTCAAGCTGAAGAACAGCACGGTAGGACTGGAACACAAGCACACACAAACTCCAAAATTCAGAATTGACTCCCTCACCATTTATGAGTTGGAAATTGAAATGCTTTGGCCACACAAGTGTGCATGTACAATTTGTATACATTTGGAAAGGCACTTAAACAAACATAACCAACACAGAGATAGCATTCAAAATGTAACAAAGGCTGTTCAGATCTGAATTAGCTTTTTGTGAGCCATTGTTACAAAACCTACAAGTCATACAAATATAATCACATTTCACTGGAATGCACAAACTGCCTTACAAAAGACAGTCACTGTCAAACCCTTTATTCTAATTCTTGTTACAACATTTTTCACACTTTCACAACTCAAGCTGTTATGTTGCATTTCTCGCATGTTCTGTGAAACCACCATTTTCACACATTATCACCTTCTCTCTCACTCTTTTTCTCCTCCCCTCTTTCATTCTCTCTTTAACATAATCACTCTCTCACTTCCTTACTTTTGACATTTTTTTTGTCTGACTGCCTTGCCATTACTGTTCTGGCTCACAGTGAGCTGATGGTGTCAGTCATTAAAAGACAATCAATCGCAGCCCAAACCCCTGCAGGCTTCTGTGCCTGTGAAAACCCGTCTAAATAGGCAGCAGAAACACTATTGCCACAACATTGCATCTTTTAGCACTGCCATTAACACAATAATCCATCTAGCGTCAGTCACGCCAAGCTTCTGTTTTTGATGCTGAAATCAATATTTAAAATGCAAAGCTCAAATAAAGCCACTAATTGATTTACTAGTTAAGAAATTTTTGTTAATTCTCTAATAGTATTTTAATGCAAAGTATTCATGTGCTTTTGTTAGGAGTAATTAAGGTTTAATGATCCATTCTAAGTAGTCATTACAGAGAGACAATTAAAGGTTTCTATGCTTTTATCTCATTACACGGCTACTTAAATTAGTCAGGAAACACAAGAAAAATACTGTATCTCTGCTGTAAATTGAGTTATGCTGTGGTTTCAGTTTCTTTTTCAAAAAATTGAAGAAAAGACTGAAAGATGATGGATGGATAGATGGATGGATAGGTGGATAGATGCATGTATTCAGTTTTTTAATTAAAAAAAATTCAAAGAAAGTACAACCCATATATAAATGAAATGACACCATTTTCATTTATTAGATGTTTTGTTGTCTCTTTCCTTGATCCAGATGAACTTTAGACTTTTACACGCTGCCTTTCTCTTCTCACTGCCTGTATTTCAGTCCAGTGGGCCCAGTCAGTACCAGGTAGAGACCCACATCAGAAAGAAACTTGACTCCCTAATGAAGGAGTCTCAGATCGGGGACAAAGAAGACACTGACAGCTTCTCCATCAGAGCGCTTCTTCGTGCCACTCACGAGGGCCTGCAGAGAAACCTGCGCAAGGTAACACTTCATGTAACTGCATCATTACATTGCTCGGTTGGGCTTGTTCTAAGCTGTTTCTGTGGGTTTTTTGTTCATTCCTTTACATTACATTTACATTTATTCATTTGGCAGATGCTTTTATCCAATGCGACTTGCAGTGAATTCAAGGTAAACGTTGTTATCAGTACATGTGTTCCCGGGGATCAAACCCACAACCTTTGCACTGCTTACACAATGCTCTACCAGTTGAGCTACAGGGACATGGTTCCATTCTCCATTTTCTGTTAAGGAAGGAAGAACTAGAATACTAATCAGTGCACACAGACTTGGAATCCAGAATAAGTCAGAGCATCCCTTAATTAATATTTGCTCAGCCTCTTTTTCGCTCTATTATTAGACTTTGCATTCTCTAAACATTAATTTTGATGTGCATGGAGGGAATTTTTCTCCCCTCCAGTGTGCCTGCATAATATTTTTTTAAAAACAGAGATCCATGGGGGAAACGATTAAAATTAAAAATCTGTCTGGAGATAATTCTGTGTCACTGTTGTATTAAGTTCATGCGTCACTGTGTGTAAGATATCTGTGATGATGTGTGACACTAAATATTCATGCAAATAGTTTTAACATCTGAATGTTTGACCAAGAATTAGATTCTGAAGTAACAGGTCATGTTGTTGCAAACCCATGGTTTTTCATCTTTTATGGAACACAGAAGGATGTGTTTTGCAGTGTTTTTGCACTCATATTTTTCCCTTACAAAAAATGTCCCATTTAACTCCTATGGCCAATAACTTCTGCGCTGTATCTTTTAAATGTTATTGATGCTATTGCATAAACATCACAAACCTTATGTTACAATCTGTGTGTGTGTTTTCCAGAATTCCAAAGATGGAATGAAGAAATCCCAGAGCCGCTCCTTTATCAGCAACATTAAGCACAAGGTCAGCATAAAGATCTCTCTCTCTGTCTCTCTCTCTCTCTCTCTCTCTCTCTCTGTCTCTCTATCTCTGTCTGTCTGTCTCTCTCTCTCTTTCTCTCTCTCTCTTTCTCTGTCTGCTATCAGATGCTATGTAAATGTGTGCTGTTCATTACCTGGAGGCAGAAAGATTTGAGGAATAGTCCATTGATTTGTGTAGAATCAATCATAAAGATGTGTCAGGTATTTAGGGGCTACGGCTGATCTCAGAACAGTAGCAGCTGGATGCACAATGGATGGTCACATTGGAGAGATTCTACCACTGCTGCTTTGTCACAACACCTTTTATTTGATAATAGTTGTTTCTGTGATGTGTGATTTTCAATATCTGGTTGATTTGATAATCTTGAAAGCATCCATTAGAATATGTTGAAATGTCTATTTGTAATGTTTTACGTAATACGTTTTCATTTTCAAAAGTATGTTTGATAAGATATAAGATATTTTTATAATTGATTTATAACATTATGGATTATTAGAGTTATATATTATAGTTAGGTTTTTCTGACACAAATAATGACAGTTCTAAACTCTAGAAAATTTTGTATTTCATCCACTCATCAATTATGAAGATTTCATATTGAATCTGATCCATTTGTAATTCGGCACCTCAATAGCGAATCAATAAAGCAAGCAAACACAGGTTGTGGTTTCCATAAGTTTGATTGTTGGCTATTGTACTAAGCTGTCTATACATTGATTTATTTTTATTAAAATGTAATCAGGGTTGTCAGGGATACGTTGTAGGTTTTCATTTTCCTTAGATTGCATCCATCTCCTTCCTCATTCCTGCAGGGAGTGGGTGGGAACATCTCGCACACATGTGTGTTGTTTCCACCCTCTCTACATTGTTTTTGTGTGTTTGTAAGTGTTAATGTTCTTTTGTTAGTAATGAGCCTAAAGCCTGTAATTACTGTGGCTGTTATGCACTGATTCTCAAGACCTAAAAAGTTACATGATTCAAACACTGTTCATGCCTGGCAAGTGTTAATCTGTTACACTAGCATTAAAGCTTGTGCGGTTATGTTAAGTATTGCTTCTAAAGCAGGCTGGTGCTATTCTTTTGTTTTTATTGTGTGTAGGTGGAATTTCATTAATTCCCATTAAAATACACGGGAGTAAACATTTTTTCTATGTACCTATTTAGTTTGGTGTGTGTGTTACTACAGAGGCACTCCAAATCTAGGCTGAAATGTCAGAGTGTTGAAACGGATGATGACGGGCAGCAGGAGACATCAGGAGGACAGTTTAACAGGTGTGTTCTAATCACCTCTTTCTCACAGTGTTACTTTATGGATGAACTGTCTGAGACTTCAGTCACTTGAGGCTAAACACCAATAGGCATCTGACTGTGTTTGTTTTTGGTTGTTAGGCAAATGCCTGAAGCTGAATTTGTTATGGGAAAAATCAACTTCTAGCTCTAGAATCAAGTTCTACAGTAAATGTGACTAGTCTCTGTCTGTCTGTATAGATATAAATGTGAGGACATTTTACTGTGATTATTAGTGCATATTATGCATGTTTCTAGATTTAGGGTAGGTGTATATTAATATGATTAGCCTGATATAAAATCAATAGATGTGTGTGTGTGTGTGTGTGTGTGTACACTGCTCTGCTCTTTTCCAGTTGACATCAGCATGTAGTGGGCTGTGTACCTTGGTCTTTTAGATGACCTGATGATGCCATTTAAACAAAACTAGAGCAACACACTCCAGCACAAAGATCAGCAGAAAAGTAAAACACTTAGATATAGTGATAGAGGGCAGAGGATGAAAATCACATTGAACATAAGCAGTGTTTGATGAAAGACCAGCAGCCTGCATCAAAAAGCTTTTACAGAGCAACATCACAACACTTGGTTTCCCAACAGTCTATGAAACAAGAGCAGCAGGCTGTGGGTAAAAGATATAATGTCATGAAGGGATTCCTACTGCATGATGTTAATGGGAGCCTGGCATTTGAATTCTTAATGGGCTACATTAGCACCACGAGGAAAGTCATTTGTAACAAGATTGTTGACTTTTCTGGTCTTTAATTTTCCTCAAATTTTTAAAGTCTAGATATATGCTGTGAGTGTGAGCTTAATGAGTGTATCCGCCTCTCAGAAGTGCTGTCTGTGTCTGAAGATGCCCTAAAGGGGAAAGTTTTTGTAAGGACATATTTCAGCTGGTTAATATAACATGCACTGAGAAACTGTCTGTGTTTTATTTAAGTTTGTTTGTCTGTGTGTGAGCAGGAGTGAAGTAATGAACGTAATGGTAAAATGTTTCATTAAATGTTTTTCTATTGTCTGTGTGTCTTTGTGTCTGTGTGTCTATAGAGGTGGAAGGAGGAGGAAAACGATAAAGCTGAGTCGAGATCTGTCAGATCTTGTGCTGCTTACCAACTCTGTGGTGTCTCAAGAGTGTTTAGATGAGGGTGAGACTCATCTTCATTTTTTTACCTCATCTGTTTTTTTTCTACTGATAATTATGCTTGTAAATGGAAACTATGGATGCAATTAATAATACTTACAAACAATAGTTTTACATAACATTTTATGACTTCTGAGCTAGAATGTTTTCTATAAACTACTGTATGTATTTTTGAGTTGTATACTTTTCGAAAATTATTTGTTATCATCTACATTATTTCTGGACAGATTCCTCAGATTCATCCAATATTTTCCTGTATTTTTCCCTGTGTTTCTCCCCCATGCATCTTCACTCTCAGGATCGCCCTATAATGTCCTGTCGTTTAGCGAGGCGCGAGCTCAGCACCTGGTGCATCATCGCGCTGAACGCTTCCTGACTTTCAACCAGAGGCAGCTCTCCCGGATCTATCCCTCTGCCTACCGGATCGACTCCAGCAACTTTAACCCACAGACGTACTGGAATGTGGGCTGTCAGTTAGGTGAGCTCTCACACATACAAACAGACACATTCTCCTCACAGAGGAGTTTGTTGTCCAATCAATGTGCGGCGCTCATCAGTCTTCAGGGATTTTGGAATCAGTTAATGGAAGTGTCACAAGCATCAGGTCAACGGCACATGAATATGTTGTACATCTTTTATCTGACTTGGTGTTGCAAACTCTTACAATTTGACAACATTTAGGATCTTAATGAATTTTTTTAAAATATTCATAAAAGTACATTTAAAATATAAGAAAAATATAAGAATATATTTGACTGGTGATTTGTTCCATAATTTCCAAAAGGACTGGAAAACAATGGAGTTAAACATGTATTTCTTATCTCGGCATGCTCAGTTATTGTTCAACAGTATTTATAATCATGTTTTTGTTCCGTCAAATTTATCAGACTGAGAAATTGCACATACAACCGAGGTGACCCTGTCAACCTTTTGTTCATGTGTGTGTGCTGTTCCCTCCGCAATGCCATATGTTCCCTGCTGAACATACCATCTGCGTCTTGGCTGACGAATTGACAACTTAGCCAATACGTGCAATTTTGGATACAGGAAGACAATTAAGGACAACACATATGCACTTTTTCCCTGCACTAAAGACACTAACAGTAGTATTGTTTTTTGTTCTTTAATATCCATTATTAATGCTCCCTTTTCCTTCGTGTTTGGAGAATCAGAAGGATGGAGAAACTGACACAGATAGGATGAAGCAGAAAAGAATCAAGAAGTTTACTACAACTGATAGATGGGAAGACAAGGGAAAATACAGAATGAGTCTTATGTGTCAAGTAAAAAAAGGAGAAGAAAATTTATGTATGTGTTTATGTGTGTGTATGTTTACTATCATAAGGGTCCAATAAGCGAGTAAATTGGAACTTGTTGAACCGTAGCTGAGTTCTCCTGGAATTTTGCCCCCTGATTATTTATTGAGTAAAATGTTTACTAGACCAGGTTGAAACGTCATCGTTTGCTAATCCAACCAATTTGTTTAGGTTTGCACAGCTAAATAAACATGAATATTTTTATTTGAACAAACTACATGAATAAATTAAAGAAGGTAGAAAGGAGAGAAGGAAGACAAATGGATGCTGGGAATAAACTGAAACAAGATTTCTTTTTTGTTTTACCTACAGTGGCTTTGAACTACCAGACGGAGGGCCGAATGATGCAGTTGAACAGAGCCAAGTTTATGGTGAATGGAGACAGTGGTTATGTGCTCAAACCCGGAGCAATGAACAAAGGTACATAAACAGTATTCATTCCACCACTAGTCACTCATGTGCAGCCACAGTGTTACTCTTAACTGTCAGTTTTGACTGTGCCACTCAACTGTATCACTTAACTGTGCTCCTGTAATTCTGCACTCTTAATACAGCATAAATAGAGCTAGGATGAGTAATGATAAATATGCGAATACAGCAGGGATTATGACCTGCTCTTATAATCATTTACAGGCTCATTCAACCCACTACATGATGATCCGCTGCCTGCAAATCCTAAGAAACAGCTGGTGATAAAAATCATCAGTGGACAACAGCTGCCCAAGCCCCCCGATTCAATGTTGGGAGACCGTGGAGAGGTTAGCAGATAATGCCTAACTGTACATTACCAACAGGAACCAGTTCAGAGAAGTACAGTGTGTGTTATTTCTAATACAGATCATTGATCCGTTTGTGGAGGTGGAGATTATTGGCATTCCAGTCGACTGCTGTAAAGAACAGACCAGAGTTGTGGATGATAATGGTATGACTGATCTCGCCTGTTTAATATTTAAGGAAGAAAGGTGAGAATGTTAACTTTCAATATGAATGTTAATGCAGGATTTAACCCTGTATGGGAAGAGACCCTGTCCTTCACACTACACGTGCCTGAGGTGGCACTGGTGCGCTTCCTGGTCTGGGATCATGACCCCATTGGACGAGACTTTGTAGGCCAGAGGACCATTGCGTTCAGTAGCCTCATGTCAGGTAAGTGAGGTGTGGGTGTTTCTGATGCTGTGGACGCTTTTCACCCTGTTTAAACTCTTTAAAATGCACTTTTCATTTGCAAGCTATATTTACTGTTTTTTTTTTTTTTACACATCATGTTTTATTTTACCCTAAGCATGCTCTTCTTTGACACTATTAGTCAAAGTTACTTTCAATTCTTAACTCTATTTTCTCTGAAACTTAAACAGAGAATAAGAACTGAAGCAATAGGGGCATTCTTAAATAGCATGTACAGTGTGATAGTGTTTGCAGTAGGTTACCGTGTCTTAGGCTGGTGTCATGTAAAGTGTATCATTAGAGTAATGGAGGCCTAGGGTGCCGTGGTTGTATTCCGTTACTGCTGAACTCTCTCTGCCCTCAGTGACAGACAGTCACATGCAACTTTCACTGATGGTAGACCTGCTTCTGCTCCTCAAAAAAGATCATGTTTTACTGCCTGTTTTTCAATTTCATTCCTCCTTTAAACATTCAAATGGCTTTTTCCCATCCATTTTCAACCATTGCTCCTCTTTCCACTCTCACAGGATATAGACACGTTTATTTGGAGGGAATGACAGAAGCATCCATTTTTGTACATATCACAGTGCATGACATCTATGGGAAGGTGAGCTCATGACTACAGACATGACCGGCATCAGCCGTACAACAGCCATTTTCACTGAACATGTTGTGAAAATGCTTTCAGTTTAAATTCTACACACTATTGCATCACACATTTACCATAACATATAGAACAGTTCCTATTGGTTACTAAAGCGACATTTTGCAGGAAGAAAAAAAGCAGTTGTTTCTCTCAGTTTTCACTGCAGCATGACCAAACACATACATTTTCCATCACAAAACAGATACCTGTTGAAAAATAATTTATTTCCCTCGGTTTTCATTTTATTGAAGTTCCTCCAACTTTTACACTGTTTACTTTCCAGTGGAGTCCTTTAGTCCTCAACCCGAGCTATACCATAATGCACTTGCTAGGAGCTAATAAGGTACCCTCAGTTTGTAGTGTTCTGCATGAATGCATGAATGACTTGTAAACAGTAAGTTGTTGTAAACGTGGTGGCTTCACAGAATCGTCTTTGAGAGTTAAATGTCTCATGCCATTTAGAAGCTTATGGTCAGTTCTGTCTTTGAATCTGGATTTATCGCTTCTGGTAAAATGATTGAGTTTTAATGACTTAAAAATTAAAATTTTTATACAATTTAAAAAATAGGATAGTTCAGTGTTTCCCAACCTTTTTTTGTCTTACACTCTGTATGTTAAGTATAACTGTAAATCATATCAATGACAAAATCTAAATGATAAAATGTCTTTATCAACAACTTTCATTTAAACCTTGTTGGATTTCATTTAGCACTATAATCATATGTATTGATCAAAACTGTCTGCAATAAAATCCACACAAATCTTTAATTTGCTTTATATTTTTTAATAATTGGAATGATAAATAATAATTTAAATCTTAATCTATTTTTATGCTTTATTGGTTTAACATGTAAAACGATTAAAGGATGAACATCAGAACAAGGTTTAGTATCTTACAATGTAATGCTGACCTCTGGTTGGGAATTACTATAAAAGTTTAGTGAGGATTGCAAGAGATTAGGCTGCCATCTTGTGGACTTAGTGTTTAATGCAATGGTTTGTATTACAATGTGGTATTTGTACTGTGGCTGCAGTATCTGTAAAAACATGCACCAAATACACAGTTTGATCAGAGTGTGACATTGCATGTATGTATTGCTTTTGTCTGTGCATATGTTTTTTTAGCTAAAGCTAAAAGTATACTTTTTATGTTTTTAGCGCATTTTATAACACAAAATCTTTCCCAGGTCCCAGGATGTTAAAGTGCTTTTTAATAGCTTCTGATTTCTCTTTTATCTGTCTGTCTTACCTCAGGGTCGTCAGCTCAGAGGTTTCAGGGGATTGTTTAACAGAAGTTCGAAGTCCTCTGTTGACACAAATATTGGTGTTTCACCACGCAAGCGATCCATAACAGACCACCTGCTCCGGAGAACCGCTAGTGCCCCAGCCAAAGGTCGCAAAAAGACCAAGATACCATTGGCTGAATCTTCCAGTGACAGAAAGCACAGTGCTGGTGACTCTCAACCTACTGATGTGGAAAAAAGAGTGGGGAACAGAAGAGCCCTCCAACATCGCCCAATTTCCATGCCCCTGCAGAAACTCCTACATGGTAACCTCAACCTGACCTCGCCAGACCAGGAGGGGCCAGATCCTGGGCCTGACACAATCATTGGTCAGTTCCTTTCATTTATTTGAATTCCATTTGAAGGATTGTATCATAATAAAGGGTGAACGCTGTTACACAATTTTATATTAATATTTTATATTACACAAGAACATAGTTAGAATAGGGCTGCAATTTTTTAAATTAAATTGTCTCATACAATTTCAGTTTTAAATTGACTTTCAATTAATATTAATGCTACAGCAATTTTGAGTTAAAAATAGTCCTTTTGCTTATCCTATCTTAGAGTGGAAACCTTTCATTTTACAAATTTGCATAATCTATTATGTAACGTCTACTAATTATTTTATTGTTTATTGTATCTAACCTTTTATTTCACATGCACTTTGTTTCGCAGTTCCTTTTAAACATTGTAGTTAATTCCCCTACTGATCCCTTTGAAGTATTCATACTTACAGGCTTTTCTTTTTTGATACCTTAACTTGCCTTTGTCTTGTTCTGTCTTTACTGTTGTGCTTCTTTGTAGTAGAAAACTGACTAGGAAAACCCCTGCAGGTAATCCACAAGCCATATTCAGGTCGACTCATTTAAAACATTCCAGTTATAAATCATTGCACTGTAATTGTCAATGTAATGATTTTTTTCAGGGTTTTTCTTCTAACAACTTTCTTGTTTTATAAGAAAATCCAGATCATAATTCATCAGGTGTGTTTGTGAAAAGATAACAGCGTATAATTGGATGTTCAATGTACAAACTGGATGTTCCCTTTGCACCCACAGTGTGCCATTAGCAAGTTCCTTCTTATTGTCATCTTTGGTGGTACATTTCATTTGTCATGTGTACAGAGTGCTGTTTGTTGGATTGTATTGTTGAACTGTTTTCTTTACTTTACTAACAATCATTTCCTGTTAAATGTCTTCCACAGATTCCATCCACCAAGAGAAGCCCAGATCCATCTCAATGGATCTTCTCATTGAAACTTCTGCCTTTCAAGAACCTGATGACCATTCTCTTTCTGCTGATTACATTCACTATTGTAATACGGACCCCAAAGAAACTCCTTACCTAGAGGACTGTAAGGAAAGTATGGATGATCCACACAAAGAAAAATCAAGAGATGGTCTTACCCAGATCAAAGCCAATAAATTATGTTCCAAAAAGCCAAGAATAGATCACTGGTCAGATCCTTCAGATCGCTGTAATGGTGGTGCTAGTTTGCAAACAAGAAATCTAGGAAAATCTAGCCAATTAGAATCTCCAGGAATTAGCATGGTAACACCCAAAGCAGCCACTTATTCCTCATCTTCCTCCTCTTCATCTTCTACAGACACCTTTAAAAAGGCTGACCCACAAATAAATCAGTCTGACCATAGGAGTCAAGTGTCTTTTCAGGACAGTGCTCTCTCTCGCCTGATTGATGCTGTCTCCCTGGGAAATGAGCATGACACTTGTGGGTCTATATCTGCTCTGATCAGCCAATTTGATCTGACTGCTGAGCAGAGCACCCTAAATATGGTAATGAACTTACCACCAACTGACCTTCCTCTTTTCAACAATAAGCTTTCCAGCACTCCAATAAAGATCATTCAACAATCTGCCTGCACAGCCTCACAGATAACTGATAGACCTTCTAGCCCTGAAACTACTGAACCTGTGGTTTTCACCATTCTGGATGAGGAGGAGCTTTCTCCCGAATCTGCAAACAACCTTTGTCAAAAGAACTTCAAAGAGGACCCTCCAGTGGCCAGTGAAGTATTTTTCCCCATCAAGTTGCCTTTGGAAAGATCTGCAGAAGGTAATGTAAGCATGGTGTTAAACAGAGATCAGAGGTATAGCAACCGAAGCCATTCCACTGGGTCCCTGAGAGGCTATGAATTTGGAGATTACAGAGAAACCTCAATCAACAGCACAGTGTCAGATCGTTTCTTACTGTGCCAAGACACAGCAAGCAGCAGTTTGATGGAAGTGGAGATCAATGTGGATGGGGATTCCTTGGACAGTACATTGACAGCTTCAAATCAGGACCAGCACCGTTGTAATGACTTCAGAGATTTTCAAGGTCTAAACCAGGCATCCCCTTATCATGCACCAAAACTTGAATCATCACATCTTCATAAACCTTCATATCATCCCTCTCCTGGTCATTCTTACTTAAAAGACACATCAGCCTTTAACAGACATTACCAGTCTCTGTCATCGCACAACAGTCTGATCTCAAGTGCAAAGACAGGAAGGTTTCCCCTTGGTTCTCAAAGATCCGGTTCCACAGAAGAAAGACATGAGATCACAAGATACCAAAGTGGTTGTATAGAAGATTTTTCAAAAAGCTCTTTTTCCTCAGAATGTCTGGCAAGGACTCAAGCCAGGCATACTTCATTAGAGAGGGAATTGTACACACCTGTATCAGACTATGACATGATTTACAGCTCTGTTACATTCAAAGACTACACAGATCCTCTACACTCATATTCCCAGCCATCCACACAAAATCAGGTGTTTCCTGTACTTCCTTCTCAGATCCACAGTGGACTTTCCCCAGCCTCCTATTCTAAAGTCTCCGATACATGCAAATCCAAGAGCCTTGGGGACCTGACCTCTGAAGACATTTTATGTAACTTTCAGAGCAAGTACAAGTTTATCAGTAGAAGTTTTGTCACTCCTGCAATGCGAGACCAAAGACGGACATGTGGGTTGACCAGTCGACCAAAGTCTTCTGACCCCTTAACCGAGCAGCTTCGCAAGCTTGTGAACTTAGAACATGAGGACTATCCACATGCCCCCTCCTCTATTTGTCAACCCAGCACTAAATCTCTTACAGTGGTCCCTCTGGTTTCTCAGAGTTCCACCGATGATCCTGAGGATTCTCCACCAGTGCTTTCAAGACGGCTGTCGTCACGGAGTCAAAGTCGAGTGCGCCACATAGCCAGTCGTGCACGTGAGAAACAGCAGGAGGCCTTCAAACAGCGGCCTGTTGAAGGAACCACAGAGGTAGTCCTCCGCAATAAGCGAGTCTCTTCTGAAAATCCTCCACCAAACAGGCATTCTACAGGCTCATATATTGCAGGTTATTTAAATCAGCTAGGCCCAAAAGACAGAGGACTGCCAGAAGGAGCCTGTACTACACTTGGGAATGGATATGGAGATCACACCTATGCTGATGATTCTGTTATTCCTCCTGACTTTTCCAGCCCAGCTGAACCTGAGGTCTATTTCCTGCTTAGACTTTAATGGTGCTGTTTCATGTAACAGTCTGAAACTATATGTAGCAGGACACTTCCAGAACTGTGTAAATATACTGTATATCACAGATGGTGGGTTTTCACTCTTACGTGAATTATCCCTTCTGTGTCTAATGGATTATTATGTATATGTGGCCCATCATTCTTTAAAAAAAGTATTGTTAAAATTGTGCATTGTCTTAATGTGAAAAAAAGTGATTGGGTATCTTGGGGGAAATTTTGTTGCTATCTGCTATATGTTGTTTTTATGTAGTGCAACAAAGTCATGAAGGGGCTTCACTTTTTATTCAGTCTTCCTGAATATTTTATGTTATTTGTATGTCAGTTTGTTCATTCTATGTTGGTAAATTTATCCTCATTCACAGCACTAAGGGTCTTCATTTAAATTTTAAGAACTGTGACATTTTTCAGCATGTAAACCGGTAAACATTTTCAGCATGACTATGCACAGACCTGTACATGTTCTTGTGCTACAATTTTGCACATAATGATTCTGTTGTATTGAATGCAATACAGCATATATACCTGCTTGCTCTGACATGCTTGCTTTCTATTAGTCATGAATTTTAAACAAGTCTGAAACTGTTCTTCATATTCTAAAGCTATATGTTTAAAGTTTTATTTTTATAATTGCTTTGATACAGAGAGCAAAAATAACATTTGTTAGACTTAATATTTTCTTTTCTTTTTAAAGATATGGCAACAGAAAATTTGTTTCCACTTCTGTGCTTAAAAGCATCTAGTTTATTGTTTTTTTTTATGGTTGCTCATCAAAGATGAGTGTAAGCATTTTCCTCAATGCAATAAAATTCTAAAATGTTTGCCATGGAGGTAAAATGTTCAGTGTGTGATATATTTGCATCACTTTGATTGTGATATTTAATAATGTGATTATGACTAACCACCACAACAATCTGGCAATAAGAAATGGCAATAAATATGCCAATTTTTATAGTTTTTATAGATTTTTATAGTACACAAAAGCAGTTTGTTTTATTCTGATATGTAATTTAGAATTGTTTAATCAGCAAACCTCAGGTAAGCATGTGCAGTTAATTTATCCTACAGATGTGATCAGATGTGTTTGTCAGACTGCTCCAAAAGTCTGTATGCAGCATCATCTAACCCTGAACTCATCAAACATTATTGTGCAAGTATCTCTATTTTTGTGACTTAGAGTTTGACCCATGGTTGGCTTTATTTTTCTACTATTTTTTCAGGACTGAGAAGTCGTAATGCTCCATTTTCAAGCAGACCAGCTGCACAAAGGGAAATCTGTGGAGTTTAGGAAAGTGACACCTGCACGTTTACTGGTTTGTTCTGCCGGTTACATTGTCACGCCAGTAGGTGGAGACAGTGAGTGTTTTTGTCGGATAATAAACGCGTCATTGAGTCTCTCGTTGAATCTTAAAAACATTCACAACCGTTTAGTTTAACATTTATATATTTTGCCAAGTTATTAAAATAGAAATTTTATTTTTTTTTCCTGGATTTAATTTTCCCTAAATGAATTATATAAATTTGTGATTTTTATGGTCTAGAAAATTCTCAACTTTCTATTGGCTTGGCAAAAAGGCGCGCATTCCCATCATCTAAAATGTATCGGTATTTTCTCTTTAACTTACTGACTGACTTTGGTTTATGGGTTTCTTTACTGAGACATTACTTGAAAATGTGGGAATATTAATATATTTTGTTTTGTAATTTCGTTTTGACAAATCTTATTGGACGGGAAGTTTCGAGAAGTCAAGAAGTTTTCAAGAAGTTTTCGAGAAGTTTTTATTTATTGACCGAAATCGACTTAGGTGGTAAGAAAGAAAGCTTATATTGTTATATAAGTTTATTGCATTTCAATTTTCTATTTGTAATAATATCTATCTTCACTTGGGGGGGAAACACTTTGATATTAATATTAGCATTATTTAGCATATCGCTAATTCCCAATGCAGGTTATATTTTATACAAATACGTAATGAAACGCATTATTCTACATGACATGTTACATTTAGCACGTGGTGTGTCATTGTTTAGTTTTTCTCATCCAAACTGAAACTTCATGATTTAGTCATTTAACTTCATTACCTTGTAAGTCACAAGCTTTAATATATTTTATTATGCATATTTTATTTATTAAAAATAATTCTTACATTTATGTTTGGTTTATTTAAATAAAATCTAAATAAAACACAAGCATAACAAAATTCAAGTTTATATAAATGTATAGAACTAAATGTGGTAACTTAGCTTAACAACATAAGCATGATTTAACAAACTATAAGAACAAGACAATTTTCCTTTCTGTTCATGTCTTATGAATAAAGTACTTATATGCTTCTCTGAGTGGGAAACATATGCTTGGTAGACCAGCTTGACAGGAACAATATGTTACAGGCTGATCTTATTCACAAATAATAAACATGTATTCTAACAAGCATCAAGGCCTTCTTTTACTGCTATTCATCTTCATAGTGAAGAATGCATATTGCTTTTTAAGCACTGTGCCACTTATTTTGGTAAGTCAATATTTCATACTTTATTAAATACATATTTAACAAGCTGTTCATTCAAGTCTCTACAATTATAACATTAATGGAAAACATTAATTTAGCAACAGTTGATTAATCCTGCATCCCATCAGTTAATCTATTGTTGCTGTGTTGCTCTTCCCATTATGGCTTTTTTTGTGTTCTTTTCTGGATGTAGGATGATGATGTAGCACTTTGGGGCAAATATGGACAGTAGCAATCCAAAACTGGACGCCAAAATAGCAAAGACTTCCACAGCTACTGCATACTTCCCTGGTGAGCTGACATATGCTGGAACAAATGTAATCCACACAGCACAGAAGATTAGCATGCTAAAGGTAATAAATTTTGCTTCATTAAAATTATCTGGGAGTTTCCTTGCCAGAAAGGCAAGCAAGAAGCTTACTGCTGCCAAAAAGCCAATGTAGCCAATTAACATGGAAAAACCAGCAATTGAGCCAACTGTACATTCATACACTATTTTTGAGCTGGTATATTGGCTGTTTTTATGGGGTGTTGGAGAAGCGGTTGACAGCCAGACTGCACATATCACCACCTGAAGGGCAGTGAGGACAACTACTGTGCCTCTTTGTTGTGCTGCCCCGAACCATTTCATTGCACCTCTGCCCTCTGGTCGAGATGACTTGAAAACGGCTATTACCACCATAGTCTTGACCAGAATGCTGGAGACACACAGAACAAAACTAATGCCAAACACTGCATGTCTCAACTGACACGTCCACAATTGCGGACGGCCAATGAACAGCAGCACACACAGAAAACACAGTTTGAGTGACATCAACAGCAGGAAGCTGAGCTC
>JBAJNP010001131.1:0-50523 GCA_036877545.1 Yasuhikotakia modesta
CCTGTTCCCTGCTGGGTATGGGACTACGCATTTCTGTTGTAAATGGTCTCAAGGTCAGCACAGTGTGTTAGTGGAGAATCCGGTTTTAATGTTACATTCCTCTTGTTAAAACATCATTCCTGCTAGATGTGGCACTAATAAGCAGGCGCTTTTGTGCATTACCTTGGTAATGAGTGCCTGGTAGCCTGGCTGTGGCTTGCTAATAAAAATGTTGCCCTTATCTAGTTGGCGCGTTCAATGAAAAAGTCACAACTTGAGGTTACCAAGAGATCAAAATCTTATCAGCGAAACACCATTATTTGCATGGACAACAAACATGTAAATTGTCGCAGCCCAGCAAGATATACAGCATTAGCTAGAAGCTACAAGCGCTGTTAAACTCCAACAAAGCAAGTGTGCCTGTTGTGATAATACACCAATGAAGATATCTGCCACAATTTGCGCTGTCCATTTTCTGCTTACTTATTTATATATTTCTTGGGTCTAGCGCTTATGAGATAGCTGTTCACGCTGTGAAGGTGCAGATGAGATTTTATAGCAATCAGAAGTTGATATTAAAAAAATATTTCACTTTCCAAAATGAAAACTCTGTCATTATTTAGCCTCACATTCTGTTATTTTTCAGTGTGAACACAAGGAGAATTTTTAGCCCTTTAGCATGAAATGAAAATCACCATTGACCTGCTATGTTGCATTAAAGCTGCAATCCATAATGCCTGCCTCATTGTCGCCACCTCTGTTTGAAACATAAAATTTACAAGCACTTTAATTCATGTAAACTGAAGTCAAATGAACCCAAGGCTTAAATTACAAACCACTGTTATGAACTGACAGCTGTGAATCGTAAGGTAAGGAGAAATTTTGAACACTAATCTGTTATGCTAAATATCTTGTTTGCTCAATAACTGTTTAAGCAAAACAAGTTACAGATTGCAGCTTTATATTTATGAATTTGTTTATGAATATATTTATGAATTTTCCAAAGCAACATTGAAACATACATTTTATCAGTCATTTTCCCAGCTCCCTGGTATTCAAACCCACAAACTTTGCACTGCCAACACAATTCTGTGCTAGCAAAACTGTGGTAGCAACAAATGTATATTTCATAAAGGCACATTCAAAATGTAGCTCGGATGGTCACTGCATGAGTGTCAAGACATTTGTGCTGCACTGACAAAAAATAACAACACGTGTGTTTGGAACAACATACGAATGAGTAAATAATAGCAGCGCGTTCATTTTCAGGTGGATAATTCTCTGAACATGGCATTCAGATGATAAAGACTGATTTAAGATGGGATTAGCACATGGAAACCTGCTAAAAGACTTACTGCCTTTGTCGCACAGAGATCAGTGTTGTTGTTGTGAACTGGAGAATTTTGCTAATCAGGATTAAATTTCACCGTGCGCACCGGTGCGATATTTCATTAAAGAAGCTGAGAGACGAGGGGGAATCGGTTACAGAGGGCAAAAGTGTGACATTTCTTTAATTGTGAGAAAGAGAAGATCTCACAGCATGATTGAATGGCTGTATTACCCTAATTTGGTTCGCAGTGAGATGGCAGTATGTTATCGCCCAAGGATGTGCCACTAATTTGGTGTTGGCATATCTTTCTCTGTCAGTGTCTTGCGTTCTTTATCAACAGACGCTGATGAAGTTCCTTCTAAACATGACAAGATGAAGTTTGGACCCAGAAGCATGTGAAGGCAGTCGTTAGCAGCCAAACCATCTTTGGTGTCGGTCCAGTTCTTCTGGCGTCTCCGAGTTCTGTAATGGGAAAATGGTAGCTGCATAGCTGCGCAAATTTACATTTCCCGCCTTCAACCAATTTTTCCAATTTTCAATTTAAATATCATTAAGCATAAGAGCAATTTTTGAGGGTCTAATTAATATCTTAATAAATCCTCTAGCATTATGTCATTTTTGGATGAGCGAGATATTTATGGTTAATGAAATTTACTTTTATTTCCACATGAAACTGCTGTTATCGTTACTCCTGCACAAACAACTTTATCATTTTGAAGTTCATTGCTTACTTTAAATCATGCAGTTATTTTGTACTATATATGTGTGATTTGCATAACAAAAAGTAGTCATGCTAATTCTTTATGAATTAGAAAAAAGCACATTGTAGTCATTATTTCTCATACTAGCTTGGACTACCCGATCCACAACATGTTTGTAACCTAGGAAACAGAAAAAAATGTTTTTTGGTGCAATTTTAGGGTAAAATTACTTGAAACGTGTGAATGAAACGTGGTTTGTCTTTAAGCACATTAAAATAGACATATTTAAATAAATATATTCATATAAATAACATTGAAAAAGTTTGAGCAAAGTTTGAGTAATATTGTCTTAATGTTTAAAGTTGTTGATAAATTTTGAGGCGCTAATACTTCTGTCCATTGGTCAATCAGACGCCGCTATCGACCAATGACAATCAACGCAATGCCAGCGACAAAACGTGGGCTGATTCATAAGCCTGATACATCTGCCTGTGCGCTGAAGGAATATTTAATAATGCCACATTGATGAGAAGTAAATTACTTTAATATTTAAAAGGTTTTACACCGACAGAGAGTGTAAAAGTCACAGTAACTAGCAGTGACATTTGTCTCCTATGACCTTTGCATGGAGCACACGCATTCAAATCCATTAACCAATAATGAGAACTTTACAAAGGCCAATTAACTGCCTAATGTTGGGAAAAACTGTCATGATACAGTTGAGATTCTGCTGACAAATCAATGATCCAGTGGATACGGGCCACTTTCTATATTCACCAAAGATAATTCCATTTCTGCTTAGATTTGCATTTATTTTTATCATGTTGACACAGGCCCACAAACTTTCTATTGCATTTATATTTCATCTGTACAGCTCCTATCAAAACCCTCAATGGATATTGATCTGTTTACCCCAAACCTCTTATTCAAGTTTGGGCAACGTGAGACCGATATATGTGTCGATTCTATCAGGTAGACCTGAGAGATAGAGGCCAAGATTCATCACGCTTAGCCTGCATTGACAAAATGACATTATGAAGCGCTCTCTGCAGTAAAAATAGAGATTCAATCCATAACGTCTCAGCTCTGACTGAAAAACCATACCTGTTGCAAACATTCAGCATCTGTGGTGCACCCGGCTAACAATTTTAATGTATAACATTTCCCTAACGTTTATGTTAAGTAACAAAAACGTTAATGTCTCTTTGAAAGGGTTTATCTTTTTAAAACTTTTTAGCTGTGTGACATTTTTTAAACGTCCCACTCATAACATAGAAATAATGTTTGTGATGTTTGTGAAACTAATGTTTCTGCAAGAACGTTTTTGGACAACATAGAGAGAACGTTCTGAGGGATCGCATTTCTGTGCAGTGAAACAGCTGCAGCTTTATGTTGACATTAAAGTGACTTGCTTTACTGCATTTGGTGTTTCTTTTGATAATGGCCGTAAATTACAACATGGTTATCAGGAGTGAGCCATTGAGAACTATTACAAACATGATGGCAGTGAAATCTAATCTGGATTCAGGAGGGAGAATCACATTTACATTCAAATGGTGATAAATGTACGAGGAATGGATAGCAACTCCCGAAGCGTTGCTATAAATGGCTTTAAACATCTACAGAATCAATCAAAAACAACGTGCAGCCTGACAGCATCTTTGCTCCATTTTTTTTATTGTTTTTAATGCATCATTTAATATCAAAGGCTGTTTATAATTACACTTATATGAACATTGTCACCGAAAACCTGGTGATCGTACATATAAAAGCAGATCAACGCGGAAGACGCTGTGGGCGGGGCGTCAAATGCAGCCCCGCCCCTTAATTACAAGCCGTAATTAGACGACGCGGTGCGTCATGAATATGCTAATGACGCATGACGTCTTATTGCGTCAGGTGCGGTTCCTCCCGACACATATTTAATAAGCAACGGAGACGTCGAAACAAATGTGCGTCAGTCATCTGACAAATTAAGGAATATCGGGAAAAATTTCCAAACACCATCTGCGCGATCCAGGTAATATTGAGGCGCTATATCTTCATTTTACTTCCTGACAGACGCGATCGAGGAACGGGAACAAACGCTTAACAGTTTGTCCGGTTTGGAAAGTTGTTTGGGAAAGTAGTTTAAACTTAGTTTTATAAGGTCAGGTGCATTGGAGAGATTTCATTTTGACGTCGTCGTAAAGTTCACGAGCTTGATCTGACGTTTAATAAACGGTAATTTTATCTGACGTTTGCGTTGATAGTTGACGCCCGTTTTGTTTATCGACTGCTTTAACATTTTAAGTTAAAATAATATTTCATTACCGTTAACTAGTCAATTGTTTTACAGGTCGGTCGCCATTTTAGATCTCGATTACGTCACCAGTGAGACTCTCAGTTCGTTTGACGTGTTTCAGGTTTTCCGCTTACGTACAAGCCAATGTTTCAAAGCAAAGACGTAAAAATAAGTTTAATGTCTTATTTAGTTTTCAGGGCTCAGAGACAAGCTGTCATGTGTCGTTGTGATGTATGGGGTTGACGCAGACAGTTGTCATTGACGTGCCCTCAGTGTGATGTAGATGTATGTACGTGCCCTGTAGATTGAATTGATTCATCTAAATGCTGTTTTATGGATATCTGGGCTGTCTGGTCATTTTTCACATTATCATTTTGTGATGAATGATTTAGATTTTTATAGTTTCAGTGAAATCCATGTGATCTGTTTTTTCTATTATTAGTATAAGGAAAACTAGTTAAAATGGTTGCGTTGACAGTTGTTTTAGTTAAACCTATTGAGGGTCTTGTCTATAGCCTTTAGTTTACTTAAAGCTGTTATTTTTTGTTGTGCTGATTGAAAGTCTGCCTAAAATGGTCCAAATATATTTAAATAAATATTGATGACCGTCTGTGGGAGAAACAGGGTCATAAAATGTTTATCCAGTCATTGCATTTGAATGTACGTGTTGGAGGAGGCGTGGCTTTGGAAAGCTTCCTGATTGGTCTAAAAGAAAACTTTTAAGACCCTGTTGCTATTGCTAGTTATAGAAAATTGCCTCCCTACCTTTAACAGCCATGAATCATAATTTGCCATGTACAGTAATAGGTGGTATTAAGGGGAAGAGATGCTGTCATTCTATACAGAAAGCAGTGTTTAAATCTGCGATATGCTACGTGACATTAAAATACCTTCAGATGGGCCAGTCATACCGTTCAGAGGTTATTTCATTTGAAGTTCTCGGTTATATTTACATATTAACTTTGCGTCTGATGTTTTTCCTAAGAGAAATAAAAATAACAACAAATAAGACAATTGTTAGAAGAAACTTTCAACCCGCATAACAAAAGATGTTTCTGAAACGACTACCTGCCTTTAATGTGAGTAGTTAGAAATGTCATATTGAGTTCGCGAGGAAACTTTATAATGGATTTGAATGCAGTAGTTGGTGTTTTGTCAAATCTGAGCACAGCTGGAGACATGGTTCAAATCTTTTCTGAAAGTTTAGAATACAGATATGTGAGATTGCTGAGAGCTTGTCTAAGAGCTCGTCTACTTGACCAAAAGTAAGTTTACCCTTCATTTAATCTAATTTTTTCCAGAAAGAAGCAATTGAGACATGAAGAGATTTCATTTTCTATTGTTTGTAAGAGTCACTAATATGATTAAATTCCTCCGTTCCTGAATATATATTTCTTCCAAAAATGCTATTTATGTCTTAAAATGAAAAGACAGAATTTTAATAATGCATTTCACTTTTATATGCACAGCATATGTGAGAATCGTAATGTGTCTTTCGGTGCATGTTACCTTTTAAGGTGTCATAAATGTGCCACTTATATAACAGAAAAAACGCTAAAGCTTGTTAGCTTTAATAAAAAAATCCACCTGCTGGACATTACAGTCCCCGTAGTGAAAGAAATCTGGTTGTTTTAATACCATATGTCCAGTAGCAAGCCTCCGCTTTTATTGCTTTGGCAATGCCAGTGAGATAAGCACTGATGAGTGCCCTAAGTAGGTGGCAGGAGTGATGAACATGCTTACTCGCTCGTGTTAGCATCAGACTCATCTCGCTGTTAATGTTCTCACCCACGCTCTGTTCTCGCAGTCTGTCAGCGCTCTGCACTTTAATCCGGTCGCGTCTGAGGTTTATTCCTGATCGCTCGCAACACACCGGAGTCAAAGCACTTTCACACCCCAGTTAGTGTCATATTCCAGCGGTGTCAGTGTTGTGTAATGCACTTAAAGGGTTGTGATCAGGGTGAGACGCGCTAATGTTATGCCTCGTTGCAGGGCTACTGTGTGTTTATTAAATTGTGAGGTTGCAGGAGTCGGCCTCTGTTGGATGATGGGGTCTCAGCTAGTTAATTTTTGTATGTTGTATTAACGTTTTTCCTGTAACATTCCACTGATAACTCAAGAATTAAGTTTTTGATGTATGATATATAATGTTTAAAAAGTTCTACTAATGCTACTGCAGACATGTTTGCATAACGTTGAGAACTTTTAGCCAACGTTTTGAGAATGTTTACTGTTAGCTGGGAAAGCACTATTACATCCCAGTTAGTGTCATATTCCAGCGGTGTCTGTGTTGTGTAATGCACTTAAAGGGTCGTGTTCAGGGCGAGACGAGCTAATGTTATGCCTCGTTGCAGGGCTACTGTGTGTTTATTAAATTGTGAGGTTGCAGGAGTCGGTGTGATAGTCCGCTGTTGGGTGATGGCCGTTTGTTTGCGATCCGATCATGTAAACATGGCGCCTCTGGTTTCAGCCTGTCTGCCGTCTGTTCACCTGAGCTTCAGGTCAGAATAAATGAGGAGAAACATTTTATTGGGTTTGAGGAGTTTGGAAAATGCTTGATTTTAGTTGATGTCAAATGTGAATATGCATGGAAAGTTTCTTCCTTTTTAAGAAATGCAGTGAGGAAAAAACGGTCCAGTCTTTATGTTTCTTGGCATTTCTCCAGCACTGCAATGCTGCATGCACACAGAAATACTGCATATGTCAGCTATGGTATAGTCGCATGTTCCTGGTGCATTTCCTGTCTCCGTCCTATCCGTCCGGGATTAGATTTCCCAGAGGACGCTGGAGTTCCTGTGTCCTTTCATAACGTTTCTGATGATGTGTGAGCGAAACAGATGCGTTTGATACCGACCGTATTAAAATCAAAGTGCATCTGCAAAGCACAAATTTTTCAGACCTTCTCAGGGGAAAACTAGTCCCATCCAAATATGGCTTAAGACAAACAGTTTGGTGGAATCGGAACCATCTGTTGGCTTCTTGGGGCAGCGTTGGGTCTTTAGGGGCGGCCACTAATGCTAGAATGTTCTGGAAGAGACGTGATCCAACTTATGATGCTATCTTCTTGTGTAATAAGAGCCGTCCGTATCCATGCTCTAGCCTCTTCTCATAGAGGTTAATGGGAATGACACCGGAATATTAATACGGCTGTTATTGCAAAGACTTTGAGATGTTTGAATGTGTCACGAGTGTTCTGGTGAAGGTCGGGTCACGAACATCTTCTGTCACCTATAATATGTAATGAACATTTACTTCTCAGGTCTGCAACACTGGGTAACCCAGCTGACAATTTCAGGTTGTAAAAACGTTTTCTTAACATTTTCATTAAGTAACAAAAATGTTATTTTGTAACGTTTAAAACATCCCTTTTTAGACGTTGTTTTAACATTATTGCTGGAGTTTAATACTTTTTTAATTCTGTATTATTCTGAAACATTTCACTAACTTAGAAGTAACATTTCTAAAACATAGACATTAACATTTTTGATGCATAACAAAAACATTTTACTATCATTACTGCAAGAACATTTTTGCTAACTTTGAGAAAACTTTGCAGGACTTTTACAGAATGTTGGCCAATGTTCTTAGAATGTTTCCTGTTCGCTGGATAGACGCTTCTAAGAGAATTAATCAAAGAGACTTTGACCCGTTGGCTAATCAGCGCTAATGCTAGTAGAGCTGTACGCTTAAAGGTGCCGTTTAATTTTTTCAATGTTAAATTACTTTCTCAGTTTAATCTGCAGAGACAAGTAAGCCATTCGTAGCTTTGATTTCCCCAAAGTGCTTAACACACTGTGGTGCTGTTAATGTTGCTGTGTTTGTTTTAGCTGCCTGAAATTGCCATATTGGTGCAGCCAATAGGAAAATAATACAAAGACTATAAATAGACAAACATTTCTCTCTTGTGTTGTCTTTGCTGGTTGTTACTGTGTTTTGTCTACCTAAATTAGTGTAAATACTGACTGTTGTTTGTTCATATACTACTAGTCAAATATTTGGACGAACGTTTTACGTTTTTATTATTACTTATTATTAGAATAATAAAGACTTCAGTAACATTCGGTAAAGTGTGTCCAAATGTTTGTACTAGATGTGTGAATAAAGAGACACATTTGTAAAATACCATTTTTGTTTTATAGTTAAAAACATAATTAACTTTCAAAATGAAATAAATTGTTAGTTGTTATTTAATTGGTATTAAATTGACCATTTTTTCTTTCTGTGGTGATGCATGGATAAGTGAAGCGGAAAAAACATAGGATGGACTTGATTTCGTTCTTTGAGAATTGATTGGATCGTTGGAGGCTGGAGGGATGGAAGCTGACTGACCATTGGACAGTCAATAAAGCCCCGCCCTCTGGGGCAGACGTACGTTATTAGGGAAACATATGTGATTGCAGAGGGGGCGGGGTTAATGTTTTTTGCTTAAAGATGAGCGTATGGTAAATTAGAATAAAGAGTTAATAAGGAGTAAACTCTAGTATAGGGTATGTTTTGATTTTATAGTGAACCATAATCCGTAATGAATTTTACAATTATTTATGATTCTAATCATCATCATTATCATCATCATTACAATTCTTTGCACTTTCCGCATTAAATGAACTAGCAGTTGCCATGAATCGCTAGTCTTGTGGTCTGGGCCTCAGCGCCTCTGCTGTCAGTATCATATTGTAAAGCCCCCGAGACCTCGGCCGCTTCTCCGTTGCTATTTTTCTCTGCACGCCTGCAGACGTATCACAGTTCCAGCCGCTGCTTAAAAATTCATGCGTGTGGATTTTGGGTCATTAAAGAGCAATCACTTGGGTTTCTTTAATGAAATCCAATATTCATGAAAATGGATTTTCTAGTTGTGTTTTCTTTTCCTGCAATCCGTGGCTGTATTTGCATGCATCTGTTGGGTTTGGTTAAGAATAGCGTAGGTTAATGCCGTCCTCTACTGCGGGGTCCAATTATTCTACGAGTTCTGCAGCTAAAACGGCTAATCGCCTGATTCATAACACGCCACTGGTTAACCGCCTACGAAGTGGGTTTTTAGGATGTGGGCTGGGCTGCAGGGTAGCGTGTATCAGACCCATTTCAGGTGCTTCTTGGGACTTTCCACTTAGATAAAACTTGGCATGATTGCGGGGCCGCCTGTTGCTAAGCAAAGCTTAAAACATGGAGTGCGTGACGGTGCAAGGATTCTGTAGGAGGTTTATGAGCTAGCTGTGGTTTGGTTTGTTTTGAGCTCATGTTAATTTCGGCCTCAGACTGAAGGCCCACAAACCACCCACTGTCTGATGAATATTGTATGAAGATGGTGAGATGTTACGGCTGGAGTTCATCACCCAGCTAACAGGAAGCATTCTGAGAACATTGGCTAATAAAGTTTGTAATGTTTTTGTTGCTTAATGGAAACGTAAGGAATGCGTTCTTGCAGCTGGGTTAATGCTATAAGCTTGAGTCACTTTTGAGGCAGAGCTAGTCAGTGAATTTGCTAACGTTTGCTAGGTTAGTGCCATCAAATCATTTTCTTAGCAAGTTCTGCACACTATAAGTAAAACACTATTTTCTAAATTGTTTTCATCGAGTCACGTTTGGATCATTGTAATAGTTGTGTCAGACAGACATAGCAGACACAGTCAAAGTGGGCAGTGCTACAGCCTACAGTGTGGACTAGTCTTTAAGACATAATTCTAGCTACACATGAGTAGACGAAAAACAACTTTATTTGTGAATATTATGTGCTAGTTACATTTTAGATCACCAAGAACTAAAACTATAAACTTAATGGGAAACAACCTTTTTTATCTCCTATTTAAGCATGCAGAAACAACCAAGTCTCACGGGATTTGTTATGCAACGTTGGTGCGAACCTTACGTAACGCAGCCTCATTAGAATGTGAAACGGGGTTCTCAGAACGAAGACGACAAAAAGTCCTTGAAACACAAACAGTCACTCATGGCGGCCCCATTGTGTGAATGATTCCAGTGCTTATGATGGCAATAAACAATGACATCCAACTGGGTGAAAATATTGACTAAAGAGTTTGAAATTCATAGCAGCCGTTCCCCCAAAGCCATCTCAATAATTACAGCTCCCTTTTCTGCTGTTAAATGTCTTTTCTTGCCTTCTCTCTTACTGCCAATAAATGGTCTACTAAAGTACAAATCCATAGTTAGCTCCCTGCCGCAGCTTTGTCACATAGCTGCTCCATGTTTTGTTGAGTGAATCTGTGGTACGCTGCAGCACAAATACTGACTTCAGTAAAGCGGGTGAGATAATCTTCCTTCGTCGGGCCTGATTGTTACGTTGTAGTTGGTTTCATTTGTCACGTCCCCAGATGTAACGCCGGGTGGACCGGAGAGAGTCTGTATTAGTTCTCGCTCCGTTTCCCCCCCTTTTATGTCGCTTCACAAACACCCTATAGATTTTCTTTGCTTGCATTTTTTTATTCTTCGTTCATTTCTTCCTGTCCCCGGCCGCATTGGTCATGGTAAGGCCGAGAGCGAACCATGCAGTGCTGCTCAGCGTGCTGTTTTTGGAGTGCAAATACAGAGGTAGACCAAAAACAACACAGAGATTTTGTGTGTGTGTGTGTGATTTTCAACTAGTGGGGTTCAACAACAAATGCGGTTTGGTTTTAACAGCAGGGTAAATCAACAGTAAAAAAATAAAATTGAAATGCATGTAACCATATAATTGTGCTTTAAGACAGCAAAGAAAATAAACTTATTAATTTTTAAAGGGGGAGAAAACACAGTTTCTTTTGTTGTTGACATCAAAGACTGTGTGTCTAGTCAAACTCTGCACTATCACTGCAAAAATCTGTTTTAATCAAATGAAAAGTAATAATGCCTTTCTGCATGTTTTCTCAGTGCCCTGGCAGATGTGAAAGATGTGTTTCTGGTGATCTGGTGTGAATGTATAATGCAAATGACTGTTTAATGTTTGGTTACTAAAGGGAGAGAAGGGTGCATACATGTTGCCTTAAAAATGTATCAGTGTAAGTTACCTTTGAAGGCAGGAAGTGAATACGTATTAGAATGTGTCCTTTAAAGGCAGAATTGTGCAGGTTGAGACGCAGCCTGTATGTGGATCGGAGACAATTTTTTATTTTAGTTTGCAGAGATTTTTAAGCATTGCTCAAGGTTATGTTTTATTATTTATACAAGCGTTTATTCCGGTAGCAAAAATCAACCAAACTTCATGTGTGTGCAGTCATAGCCCCCCCGTGAGTCGCTGAAGAGACAGTTCACAGGTGTGACAGCGTACCTGTCCAGTGAGTTTATCCACACAGCGTGAGCTTATATGCTGTGTGAAGAGACGGCTAGAGTTTGCAGTGCAAATGTAAGACAGCTGAATGTTACACAACAACTAAATCAATTCAAATAAGTAAAAATGAAATGTCTTATTGTTTTTATTTCATGTGGCACTGTTAACTTAAGATAGTCCCTGGTGGTTAACTAATAGACTAGTCTCCAGAACCGCTGACTTAGTAGGTTAATTGTTTGTTGTTTTTTTTTAATGCATTTTCAGTTAGAAGTGTTGAAATTTTTAGCGGCGATGTATTTATAAACATGCTAACAGTGAGCTATTCATTAGCAAGTTGTACCATTAAAAAAAAAACCTTTTAGAAAAGTTGCTGTAATGTCACACCACACACATTGTTTTTAAGACGTTGCGTCGAGCTGAAAATAGTCTAGCGGGTTCCGAGACCCCTGTGTTCTGTTCCATCCTGCCTGTTGATTTTAAAAATGCACATCGCTAATGATTGCATCTTTGCATGACAGTGGTGACACTCGTACCCGAGGTTGTTGACACGTTCGCAAGCGTGACGTGACTGTGAGACTCTGTGAGACTGTGGCTGGGGGCGATTAAGGTTGTTTCAGGATATTCACTTGTGCTGAGAAACAGTTTTAAAACGTTTCACTAACTACTTGATATATGTGGTATATAACTGCTAATGGACAGCTGTCAAGGCCGTGTCTATACATCTCCTGGGTCTCTCTCTCTCTCTCTCTCTCTCTCTCTCTCCCTGTCTCCCTCCCTCTCTCTCTCTGGCACACCACAGAGACAGGAAGAGTGAAGTCATCATCACGCCTCCACAAAAAGCGACCAGCGTCCTATTAACAAGTACATTTTAATTGGCCACTAGCAGTGACAGGCAGTCGACTGCTGTATGATATGAGGTCTATAAATATATTCCACAAGGCCATGACTGTCCTCTTCAATTCTACAAACAACTGACGGGAGCAAAAGCTGCATAAATCAACTGCTGCCCCAACCAGTTGTTTTTAGTTTTTGGTTAAATCTTGTCATCGTCTGAGACATTCCTGATGGCCTAGATTTTATGTTGGACATCAAATATGTCTCATTTTTGATTTTTTTTTGCACAGTTGTGTTTGTGATTTATTAAAGCTGCAATTAGTAGCTATTTTGAGTTGAACAAAAAGAACAATATTCAGTTACTGAGCAGGTACATAACAGATCAGTGTTCAAAACGCTCTGCTTATCTTACCCACAACTGTTAAAGTTTATAATAATGATTTTTAATTTGAGCTTTGGGGTCTGATTTACCAGGAAAAAAATGCAAAATTAACCTGCAGTTTTATGTTTCAGACAGAGGTGGCAGTAGAGAGGCAAGAGTTTGGATTGCAGCTTTAATGTTTCTGTGGAACAAGTTTATTAACAGGATTAATGTATGGAAACATGGCTGCAGTAGTTTAAATGGACAATTTTTATAAATGGGTAGTTAGCATGTGTCTGTGAACTATAACATCAAGATTTTACAATTAAACAGTTAAAAACCACCTTTGTTGTATCACAGAGTTTGATGTTGATGTAGACAACAAACATTTTCCCAAGTATTTTGATATTAATCCAAAGTAAGCACAATTAAATCTCTACTTGCGTGTTTTTACTTGCAGGTATTGATTATACATACGGTCTGTGACCTCATCAGAACACACCTGCAACTCATTTTTGGGTCACGACCCACAATTTAGGACGCGCTGCGGCTATCAGCTTCTGTCTGCGAGATCTTTCCCAGCTCAACTGGAAAGAGGAAATTGAATTAAAAAGGCTTTTTATATCTATCTGTGCTAGTGATAAATAAAATTGTCAGAATCTGTCAACAGCTAGACACACACACACACACTCTAGATTGAAATCTGGAAACCCATTTGCTTTCTTCCTTCTCTCCTGAAGCTGGTGTAACGTCAAGCAGTCGGCACACGTCCTCCTCGGCTCATTTCCACCTTCACCTTCATTGTACCGCACTCCTCTCTCTCTTTCTCTCTCTCTCTCCCTCTTTATCCTCGAACCGTCTGCTGCCTTAAGGTCTGTGGAGAATTCGGCCAAATTACCTGTCATAGCTGCAGCTACGTGTAAATAAGGCAAGAAAGTGTGTCGCCTTGCGTTTCCCTCAGTCTCCCTTCATCCGTTAGTCGTTCTCACTGCCTCACAGCTCGCCGTTTCTCTGTCCATCTCTTTCCAGCCGTCCTTTTCTTTGTCCTGAAACGAAGATGTCAGGCTTTGTCACATTTATATCACACTCTGAAAGTGAACACAGATGTCGCCCAGCACTTCAGTTTCGGCTGTGGCAACAGGCCCCTGACAGGCTGTTATTTAGTGGCGGATCTTAAGCGAATTTGAAATTACAGCAAGAGAGTGTGTGTTTGTCAGGACTCACACATGCTACCGTGGGCGTGTGCGTGTGCATGCATGTGTGTGCGCGTGCATGAGCTTGTGTGTGCATGTGCATGTGCATGAAGATGCACTCTTGTTGATCTCATAGGAAGAATTATTTTGTCCTACAGGTACGTCTTGTCCAACGCCAGAGATAAACTCGCTTGTTTATGAAGTCAAAATAAGCAATTCTGTTTTTCATGTGTAAAAATGCATATTCAATGAGGAATAAATGTAGGCAGAGACTTGATTTTATCAGTCTGGAGATGACTGGATGGAAAGCGAGTGTGACATCAAAATCCAGTGAGCTGTTTTGAGGGGAGGAGTTGGAAAAATAGAGAGAATTGGGATGTCATATGAAAAGTCAGTTTGATGAAAGATTATGAGCGTTTTCAATAACATGCACCGATGAATCGTGCACAATACGAGCAAAAATTTATATTAGGGAAGTGACTAAGGTCAATTTTGATTTTGTGTTGACTTTAAAGGTAAATGAAGTGTGTGTATTTTTCTTTTTAAATAATGATTAAATGTTCAGGTTTCAAACATTCTCTTGGTGCAAAACTTGGTGCAGTGAGCTATTTCTTATAAACACTGATGATATTTAAAATTAACACTCAAGCAAACACACCCCTGCCTTTATTGTTTCACCCGCAAAAAACATGCGATGAAACCCTGTCAACGACCCTGTCAACGTTGTTCTCATATTTACACCACAAAGATTTTGGGCAAACACAACACAAAACACCCATCTAGCCAATATTAACACAATTGTTTGTTTGGGTGTTGATTTCAAACAGCGTTTTTCTAAAACAGTTTACTGCCCCTTTAAGATGAGATTATATCTGGTACATTGGAGTAACTCAAACAAACAGACTGCAGTTCCGTTTCCTGCCGCTAGTGGCGTAAAAATTACATCCCTCACCTTTAACTCTGTTTGTTCTCTAAGTGTGAGGTCATGCCCCTAATTCAGGATTTAAGTCCTTCCCTTTTAAGATTTGCTGTAAGTGTGTGTGTGGGTCCCAGCCAGCGCAGGTGCTCAGCTAGAGTTCAATTTCCAGGCTGTAAGGTGTAATCACTCCTCGCTCAAGGGTTGCAGGTGCAATGGGCACGATTTGGGGACGATCCGTCGTGAGAAGCGCAGGAGAGCCCGAGGACCAGCGTTCCAATCCGCTGAGATTTATTGAGTCCACCCTTAAAATCAAAAGCCAACAGAGACGTGTCATCCTGATAAATGTGGAGCTTGTTTGGGTTATTCCTGGGCTTTTTAAGGAGCCACAGGGGAACAAACACACTGACAACCTTCCTAATTCAAGGACTGCAGTTTTGAAAAAAAAATGACCTACTTCATTCTTCAAAGACCCCCGTTTCCCTTGCTGTCTGTACACAGATCTGAACCAGAGACGTGCGCATACTGAGAGCTTGTGAAACGCTCTGGGGTGAATTCATGAAACATTTTTGTTTGCGGTTTTTCTAGCATAGAAACATGAATTTTACAAACACAGACAGACCTGACCAGCTGCTATATGTTGTATTTAAGCAATGGGCTAGTTATATTTAAATATAAAACCCAAAACAAACAAATGATTCTTGTTTGTTTTTCATTGACCCTGAAGGTTACAATCTGAACTTTTTTGGAGGTATTGGCAAGTGGAAGTGGATGGCAAGTTTAAATTGTAAACAAATGGCTGTAAGAACACAAACATCTACATCCCACATTTTGGTAAAATTTAGTAGCTATCTTCTTCGTTCTGTTAGTTACAGATTTAGTTAGTTTCAGATAGACATTTCCCATGATATTAGCCCCGGCTGCTGAAATGATAAATCTTAATTAGGGACTTACCCTTGTGAATTGTGGTAACGAGATTATGCTGAACAGTGATCTGTTATGTACTTACTCAGCTCATTGTTTTTCTCTTCTTAACCAAAATTTAACAATTTGTAGCTGCAATTTTCTGCTTTTGTGATTGGTCAAAGGTGTGACTGCTGTGATTGGTCAAAGCCATAAGTCAGGCTTAACATTGTAATGTACTACAGAAGTCAAAATACAAAAATGTCCCACATTAGGGCAATCCACCTTATTTGTTATATTTCAGCAGATGTTAACCAGTGGCTGGTGTGTTTATACAGATAGAATTTATTTCTTGTGACTTCCTGTGATGTCACAGCTCAGCCCAGGGCTGCGTGTCTTCCTGTGTAGCAGCTGCTATTGAGATGAATGGGAATGCTAACAAACAATCACAGGGCGCTTGAACGTGACCCACAGAAACATAACCAATCATTTTGTGTACAGACACATCTGACAGGGAACGTTCTAAGAACATTGGCTACTGTCAAATAAGGTTGGCTAATGGCCAAATGTGTCAGGTTAAACAATTTCTCAGTCATTCTGCCTAGTATGTTGAGGCCTGCAGTTGCACCTCGGCCAGAGCTGGACTAGCTAACATTCTCAGAGTGTTGGCTAATGTTCTTTAAAGGTTCTCTCAATGCAATATTTTTGCAGTATTAGTGTTAGTAGAAAGTGTTATATATTGCAGTATTAGTGTTAGTATTCATAAGATGTTAGAGGACCGTTTTAAAAATGTTACAGAATAAAATGTTTAAACAACATTAGTAGCGTTAACACAAGATGGAAGATGCTGAGATGAATCAAAATGACCGTTACTAGCAGACAGGGCTGCCATGCTGCCCTTCTGTCTCCCGTCACTGTATAATACCGACATCGTTTGATCCGTACACGCAGCCAGTTTAAACAGCCCTGCCTGCATCTCTGTGCCATTTGGAAGCACATCACTCGGGCTCAATTGAGGACAGCATCTGTTTTCCTGCGAGGGCTCTGATAAGATGTTATGGATAAGTTAATTGTGGATCTGCGTCGCTTGCGATAGGTAAACCCAGGTTTACAACACATTGAAGTTCACAGTCTGCTAATTGACAAAACTCTGAGGCACGGGTCACACAACAGCAGGGCACAAATATTAAACACTGAGTGTGTGTCTGTTAATTATGTTTCACTTTCATATAGTCTTAATTAGCTGTCAGTCAAAACCACTGAAATATTTATAGTTGATAACAAGAGCAACAAAATTTGATACAATGGCAAAAACGGATGATATAGAATGTGCATTTTTTTAATTGGAAAAATATTTCTTATATTAAGTGTAACTATTAAGTGGTATTTATTAAGTGTAATTCATAATTCAGACAAAAATGATTTATATAATTTTTTTTACAAAGTTAATCTAGTGTGTGTTGCTTAAACAAACAGCCACTGATCACTAAGGGAAAGTTTTTTGAATGAAGGGGACATAAACTTTATTTTAATCTGGGTAGCTCCAGCTGTGATTTGCTGTTGTGGGATATATTGTCTAAATTGTCTTATTTAGGGCAGTACTATAAAACACAAAACAAAATGCAGTTTTTATTTCTTTTGTGTTTCCAAGTTCACACTTTAAAGACGGGAAAATGGGTTCCTGTGTGTGAGGGCAGTTCATCTCCATAACCTGTGTGCAGTTGCATGTTTGTTTTGTGTTTTAAAGCTCACCTCTCTGTCAGGAAACAGGATGCATGAGATAGTAAATGAGTCCAGGACTGTATCAGGGCACACTCTCTTTGGTGGTTTGATAGGGCGAGGGTATCTGATATTGCCCTGCAGCGGGCAGCTATGACCTCACCCAGGGTCTCGGATACGAGCTGCCGTCCGGGTGGATGTGCATTAGCCCGACCGCGTCATCGGTCACGTTTGTGTCCGGAGACCCGCTGCTCTCTATTCGCCCATCTGCAGAGTGAGCTTTGATCACACCCAACATCGCCCGGCAAATGTCAGCGGTAAACCACAGCTTGATGTGAAAACAATATCCAGCTTGAATTCTTCCTAAAGATTTTAGCAAAAGCACAATTGCAGGTTTTGTTTTTTTTATCTAGGGGATATATTGAATATTCACAGTGTATTTGTGACGGTTTTATTGCTGATATGCAATTAAGCAACATTGTATTGCAGTGAATTTATTGCCATTTTTTTTCCAAGTTTGGCCGTTTAATTTTCATGTCACTTCTTGACTGATGCTTTGGACTAAAATGTCTCTGTTTTCTGTAGATGCAGATGTGGCAAAAGAGCTCATTTATTTTCCAGAATCAGTTCAAATGGCGTTTTAAAATAAACAATCCGGTAATTCACATTTCATGATTGTAAAATATTCATGGACTTTCATCAGTTGGCGTTTTTGTTTTTATTTATTGTTTATTCTGTTAAGTTTGGTGATTTTGGGATTTTGGAAGGATTTTGCTGGTGACGTTTTAATTGCTCTTCTCTTTTGATATATTTGTGCATATAAATGAAAATTAAGTTTTTCTATTATTATTCGATCTTTTTTTAAATTAGAAATTATAATAGTTTACTTTGTGGCTTAAACGTTGTGACTGTACCTGACAACAATGACGGCTGTTTGGTTGAAATGATAGCTTCTTGGATAAGAAAAACTCTCAAGGCATAAATATAAGCGTGTATATATGCGAAATATCATCAAACAGCTAAAAGGATACAATGTTCTTTCAGCTATAAAGCCCAGCTGTGTTTTCACCTGATACCCGGCAGAGAAAGTGGGGGCAGAGTTGCAATACACCAAATGGTTTGGTATTAAATGTCATCCATGAATATAACATGGAGGAAAATGCAATCATCACGCCTCTGTATTGCGCTGCAGAACAGGAGGAACGTGTTTTCTTAATGAGCTCGGAGTGAAATTCCTGCCATGCGATGTTGGCTCTTTCATGCGATGATTTCACATCCATTTATCCACCTCCGCCGCAAATGGGTCTCACAATTTATGCGGCGCTACGACAGTTGCACCATCAGAACAGAGCAGCTGCGATCCGATTGGCCGGTGGATAATAAAGCACGTACATGCCTCGGATCAATAGCGAGATGTTACTTGCAGCGCTGCAGGCCTGCAGAGGGATTCTCGCAATTCAATTAGATTTTTTTAAGGAAACTTGATTCTCGATGCATCACCATTATTTAGCTGTAGTGCAAGAAAGTGGCAGAGCAATAGGGTCAGTAGTAAGTGTTTTTTTTTTTTTTCTGTAAATTAAATGAATCTGTTGCGTCCTGCAATTCGACTCTTGTGTAAATACTTTTATCAATAAATACAGGAGTTGTGACAAAATGTTTGCTGGTTGTTTTTAGTGTTGTAAAAAAAGCATTTTTTATTTGCTGGGACTGTTCTTGAAATGATTTTACCATTTATTTATGTCATTTAAATTGAGTTTTATTGTCATAGCTGAGTAAAGTTAAGTAAAATCAAATCTAATTGTACAGTAGAGAGCAAACATGATGCTAGCATGAAAAGTTTTGTTTGTTTGTTTGTTTTTTTAAAAGTTTAACTTTTTATGTAGTTTCAGCTTTCATATGGCAAACAGAAAATAGTTGTTAAAGAAACACTCATATTTGTGTCATTTGGAGGTGAAATAATTGTGTAGCCGGGGCAGCCAGACTCGGCTGTTGAACGAAAAGTGTCGTTTACAGTCTGTTGCACAATATTTTTTTTTTCTCCGTGCCTCAATTTCCTCTCACCTCAGAGCTTCTCCAGCAGGACTCATGTGGATTGAATTCTGTTGCTTGTGTTCAGCAGGCGAGGGTTGCAAATGCGTTCTGTTGCAAACCTCTAAAAGTACAACACTTCTGATTTCTAAATGTAATATTAATGCAACAGGATCTGGTATAAAGGTTGATTTCTGTGATCTGACCGTTTTGAAAGCGTTAGCGTTACAAGAAGTGCACTCAGATTCCAGTAAAGGCCAAAAAACAAACCAGATTTGTTTTGTAAATTGGATCTTAACTAGATGTGTGTTGGTAGAGTTGGGAGAGCAATATTGATTCTGACAGTCACGTTAAATGAAAACTTTTACACGATTACAAATGAGTATGTTTTGCCTTCCAGATTGTTTTGATTACATTACTAGTAAATCAGTCATCTGTAACTATGCACTATAAAAATCTACTGTAAAATGAAGAGGCAATTATAAAACATCAGATTCCTGCTGAACAGACCATCACTGGTGGTCGCTGACTGTTTGTTATGGATGTTAATGTTATGATGTAATGGAGGTTATAGATGTTATTTCAGGGATGTTAGGGTTAATGTTTATTTTATGGATGTTTAGTTTATGTATGCTAATTTCTAAGATGAGATGCTAGTGTCTTCACCGGGTTATTTTTCTGTAGCTTGACCAGCAAGATAAATCAGCTGCGCTGGCCAATCAGCTAGACAAGCGCTAACCATCATGGATCAGTGTGGACCAATAGAGAAATTCATTGATTTCCATTGTGTTACCATGTTACTAAACTAATAACAAAGTCCAATAAGCAGAATATAATAGCACACATGTATTGGATAGTTTATAATTAGATTAAACCCTCAATAATTTATATTGGTTTCCTAATAGTATTGTAATCTATTAATCTTTATTGATTTGTTGTGGGGGTTTTTTTCAACTGGTTTCTCTAAGAAATCAGGTGTCTGACTTGCATTTGTTATCTTTTGGAAACATTTTTGTGTCTTCAGCGTCACGGCTAAGACTTCAGTTGCTGCATGTGTTTTCCGTGCAGAAATCCTGCTGAAATGTGACTGTACATACTGCAGGCTTAAACGATGGCCTGAAGTCTCACTCTTGTAATCCCCACATGGCTTCCTAATCCGTTGTGCTCTGTCTTAGCATGAAGCGCTACATCACTTCATTCGTCACGCTTAATTAAATCTGTTTCAACAGTAATACAGCATCTCATTCATACGCAGAACCAACAACACTTTAAAACAACGGGGAACACTAATGTATGCGGTGAACAGGGAACGTTCTTTCAAAGTTATTAAAATCATTGCGGCAAAGTTAGTTGATTTTTATAAGCATTATATGGCATATCAAAAACGTTATTTTGAAGTTGTTTGTCAAATGTTTTAAGAATGTTACAAAATGTTTGAACACATTTTATAATGCAGCAATAATGTTAGTACAACGACTTATGTTTTTGGACTTGATGTTTTGAATGTTGCTGCAACCTTAAAAATAACATTTTTTATGGTTTTGTTACTTAATGGAAACGTTACAGAAACGCTCCTACAACCTAAAATTGTTTCCCAAGTTCAATTTTGTTTTTAATTAGGAGACACGAACGGTGCGTCAACAGTGGTGTGATCCCTCCACGGCTGTGTTCGTTGTCTCTGTGGGGGCGCTGAGTGTTGTGTGCCCACCTCAGACTGCGTGTGGAGTCACAGAATGACTCCTGTCTCTAAAAAACATCCTACCATATTAGTATAGAGTGAGTGGGTGTGCGAGAGAAAGAGAGAGAGAACAGGAGGATTTAAAGAAGTGAGAAACACGGAGATAGAGAGGCCCATCGAGTTCAGATAACATTATATAAAGTCTTTGCATAATGTTGTTCATTCACAGTTCATTAGTGCTCATGAGCTCCGAGCGCCGCATGCCAGCAGCCCACGCCATCTCATTTGTTTCTTTATTACTGCCCATTCAAAAATAACCGTGTATTCCAATGAGCGTTTGGTAGCGCTTTACAATAGCCTTTCATTTGTTAGCATTAGGTAGCGCATTAGCTAACGTGAATGAACCAACAGCGTTTATTAATCTTTGTTTATGCTAATTGACGTAAATACAATCGTTCATCGATCGTTCGTGTTATTTCATTTGTGCATTCACTGGACGATGACAATAACTAAACGTTTTTTTGGTCCTCCACCTTTCACAGAAGATAAATATTCATAGATTTACTAGTAATTTTTTATAAGTTATTTACCAGTAATTGCTGTCAGGATTTGCCCACAGACCTAACTGATGTAGTTAAATAATGTTAACAAATGCAACCTTATTATAAAGTGTAAATCTTTTTTTTGTAATGTTCTGCTAGTCATTTTTGCATGTGTATGAAATGTATACTTTTAAGCCAAGACTGGTCACCAGTTTGTTAACACCTTCCTGTGGTGCCAGTGATGTCATTGTCCTGCCGTTAACAACTCTAGCTGATTGGCTAAAATATGTGTTTGAGAACTGATTTCCTTCAGGGGCTGCGTGCACAAACCAGTCCACTGCTGTTGAGATAAATGAAGAGATTGAGACGCTGTCGCTTTCTCCAGGTACATCAGACCTGTTTAGCTCCAGCATGCCTCGCACCCGACAGAGAAACAGCGTTTTAACGTTTCCACACCCAGATGGAAGGTTTTTAAGGCAGTATGTTGGTAGAACAAACATTTGTCAAGCGGGAGGAAAGAGCTTTTCAGATTGTGACTCTCGTGGCTCCAGGCTGCGGCAGTAAATAAAATGTCACAGAACGCGTCCAGGTTGTTGCAGGGAAATGCATGAAAAGTACCGAACGGATACATGATGTGAAACAGCAACGAAATAGAAAGAACAAAAACGCAGAAGAGAGATTGTTGCGAGGAAAAGACTGGCCTGACTCATGCATTATTGCTGACCTGTATTGATTGAGCGGGGGCAGAAAAAGAGAGAGACGGTGCGATGGAGAAAGAGATGGAGAACGCGGGGGTTTGAAAACGAGCAGATGTTGACGGTGCTGTTAAACATATGAGTCACCAACCTTCCCTCCCCAGTCATTAGCATGAACGCTAGGAACGAGACGCAGCCCTCCACCAAAATAAATGAATCACTTCAGGTGACTAAAAGCGCTAAACAGATAAACGTACAAGTTTTTGTCAGCGCTCTTATTCTGTCTCTCAAACATTTTGAATTATTTATCAGCGTTGAACTTTTGAACCAAATGGCCTACATTGTGTTTTTGTCAGATCATTGGCTAACGCAAGGTTTAAACATTTAGGTGTTTAAAATTTCTGCTATTTTGATCTTTCCCCACAGCTTCGTAAGGGAGCGTCAACAAATTCTGGTCAGATCATCTTTTGACCCTGCTGGTTAAAGGTTGTAAATATCTCTGTGCACTGGTGACGGCGCCGCATACTGGTCAAACTGCGCTCAAACTGTTGAGAAAATTGTGCAGTAATTTGAATACCATCATTATCAGTTTTCAGATCCGTCTAACCTTTTTCTGCCTCTGTGAACAGATGTATTTTTGTTATTCCTCCCACAACAGATATATTTTCGTTTTAAAGGTGAAAAGACCAAGAAAGAGAGAAAAGCGAGAAATATTCAACTCATGATATGAAAGGACAGTAAAAATACAATTTCCTCCCATTTTGAGTTTAGCCATCGATCAACCCAAGATTATGTTACTGCAAACTAATGTTATAATTCAGTGGCTGCAGAGAACGATGAGCTGCTAAAACCTCAGATTTCGGAGCTTTTGATTGGAGAACGAGTTGTTGTCTAGGCGCAGGACATGCGGCTGCAGCAGTTTTGCTTGTGGCAGAACTGAGAAATGAATCGGAGCCCACGCCCCTGTCAGATGAATCTCGCTTGAGGAATTACCAGCCCGGCTCACAGCTCTGGTTCATCAGCTTTGTTAGATCTCGTGTTTATGTGGAACGGACAGAGTAGTTTTCAAAGGATGGCGCTTGTACTCACTTTGGGTCATGATGTAATGATGAAAACATGCTGTTTCATAAAGATGTTCATCAATGCTTGATGATGTAATAGCTGTAGCCTTGCCTGATCTGTAATTTGATGTCATACAGGGACTTCAAAGTTACAATTAGTATTATCCTGCAGTAATTGAGATTAAATGTTCTTCTCTTGCGTTATTAACAATAATTACCCAGCGCTTAATGTATTCATGGCTTTCTGAAATGACATTAGCATGCAGTGGTTTGGGGTCTATACAGTGATTTGAAGAAAAATGGACCCACCGGTGCACAAAACTGATCTGAAATGTGCAGCTCTTTGTGAATGTGGTGCATTGAAATTCTGCAGAAGCCTCGCGTGCGTATGGACCTATAATGCACATGATTAGCAAAGCAAACAAACAAACTGTCTTAACCAGAGTGCTGTTTAAAAACAACGTTAGCAAACAATGTTCAGTGGTGTTTCACTGCTGATTCATTTCCTGGATATAATGCGCGTTACCTAGAGCAAAGCTAGCTTATCCATTTCATACATCTTCCTGCATTACAAGGATTAGAAACACAGGTGCCCTTAAGACATAGTCTGCTTAGCAAGCTCACGCAATGAAAAGCAAGCTATCGATTGCGGCTCTGACAATGCCAGGGTGACGACGCAGCGCCCAAACTAATCAGAGAACCTCCACCGGTTCAGTCCTTGGCCTGGCCTTGCCAGACCGCCCGGGTGGAGCGTCCCTCAGGTGTCGCTATCTGATCTCCTGGATTGATTAGCCCAAGGAGAGCGTGACATTCAGATCACATTGTGTTGCCATCCTCTGAATAAGATGCTAAAGGTGGGGAGAGAGGGACAGAGAGAGAGAGAGGGACAGAGAGAGAGACAGAGAACCCAACAATTTCAGGTTGTGAATGTTTCTGTCTTTAAGGTTTCTGTAATGTTTTTAAAACGTTCTATTAATAGTCTTAAGACAAACATTTGGGAAACATATGTGATGTACAACATTAAACATTCCACTGATGTTCTACTGATGAACTTCAGTTCTTTTAGAGAATCTGACAACGTTCCCTGTTAGCTGGGAAATCCGGAGACCCTGGAGTCAATTACAACCAAAGAGGAGTGACCGATTTCTAGCTCTCTGCCTCAGTGCCGTGTGTCTGGTCCCACAGCTGGGCTTTCCTGATTGTTGGAGGCAGCAGAGCAATAGGGTTTCCTGTCTCAGGGGAGATTCTGCTTTGAGAGATTCTAGAAACATCTGCAGGGAGGATGTGACCACAGCTGTGAACTAAAGCTCTGAGATGCACTCCAAAGCACCAGTCGATACGCAGATCTTTACTGAATCTGTTGTTATTTGTCTCTCTGGGAACGGGGGGATAGGGGCTAGGCAGCGTGCCGGACCATAGATCTACTCTTCCTCCATCCTTTGAGGAAATAAAAAAAGCACGGCTCACCGATTCAAATGCAGTTTGTGGAGTTAAGGTGACTTTATGAATTTTAGACTTGTTGGGATGGTCACAACAAGTTTAGATGAAACTCAGAGCAGCATAAAAAGTGCATTGAACTGTGACGGGGGTTTGCATGGTGAAAGTTCAGGGCTGAGAATCAAAAGTGCTGTTTTAAATTAAAGTGTCAGTGGTAGATTTCTCAGACATTTTGTCAGTTACACACACACACACACACCCAAAAGGAAGAAATGCTTCTCATTTAATGTGCACAGACATATTTTACTTAATAAAATCTCACTTTTTATTTATAATTATGGTCAGTTTTGTGAATGCAGAGAATTTTACAGAAAGGCCTTTCTAAAGCTGTATTCAGTCTAGCATTTATCCCTGGCTTTTAAATCTATTAGTCTTTTATTACAGTTAATGAAAGTGATTTTTTTCATTCTGTCTTTATAGTGTGGATTAGTTGAGAGCGTTTACGAATGAAATCTTAATTAGTTCCCCTGAAATTAAGGAGAGAGAGCAGTGATTGGGTTCAGACGGTCTGAACCGGTGACTGCCGGAGTACCTTGGTAATTCTCGTTGTTAAATCATTTTTATTTTCTTGATGTGATGTGACATGCAGGCTGTTTTGCATTCAGATGTACTTACAGTACGTGTTCGCTTCCAGATTACAGGTCTGCGTAACCCGTTGACGCGATTAGATTTGTGGTGGCGGTAATTTTCTGAGTTGTTGGTGGGAATCTTAAAGTAGCTATAAATAAGTTTGTAGTTCAAATTGTAAAAATTATTTTGTCATTTTTAGATCATTTTACAGATGAAATGATGTTTTCAGTTCTCTGTTTTTGTATGAAATCAGTTACAAACAATGGATGGTTGTTGGAATTATTCATTTTACAGTTAATATTATAGTTTGTCATTGTTGAATCTTTGAGAAACAAAGGTATTAATGTAGCTCGGAGTCAAAATTTCCATGCATACAAATGTAAGATGTACTTTTTATTTCACATTTGTAGTTCTGCTTTCAGTTTAAGGCTGCAGTCTGTAACTGTTGCCTCTCTGTCGCCATCTCTGTTTGAAACATAAGATTGCAGGTTGTTTAACTAACTTTTAAAGTAAAAAACAAACAAAGTGACATTAGGCAAATCAGAACCAACAGCTTAAATGATAAATTACTATTACAAGCTTACCATTGCTTTGAATTTCAAATTTAATCATATTAAAATGAATATCTTTCAAAAATTGGGTAAACGACACACCTGGCAAATGTTGTCAAGTACGTTTTTTTTCCTCTCGACAGAATGTCTTGTATCATCCCGGCACCTTGTAAGACATAATTTTGTTTCCCAGCAGACTGATAAACTCCTGTGGTCTCCAGCTCTTGCAAGCTGTGTATTAATTCACTTGATCTGCAAACGCGATGTTTCAGTTTTGCGTGTAATATGTCTCAGACAATTCGTGAATTTGTTGTGGGAGTTGAGCATCACCCTGCGAGGGTAAGATCTCATTTTACTGTTTATTAACGTCCGTACACAAAATCAATTTAGTCTTTCCTTACAAAGGAGAGGGATTTTTGGACCATAACAAGATGAGACTGTGTTACCAGTAAAGCCTGTGAGATAATCATCTGATGTGTGTTATCTTATCTAGAAATTAATGCCATTATGAGAACACAATTGGTCTGTGTTATCTCAGGCCAGAGGAAAGACTGCAAACCGGTTTCCAACAGACCCAAATACAGTGGCTGAAGTCAGAGGCTTTCATTAGCTTTGTGTCTTGTACGAAAAATGATGCTAAATGGGTTTGAGAGCCATTTTTGTTGTTGTAGGGTGTCATAGGACGTGTATATATTATTGCAGACACATACGTTTTCATACATGCTTGAAATGTACAATTTAAATGTTTGGACAGCATCTAAAGTGAGTTTTTAATAGTAGGTTTAGAGTGTGTTGTTCTGTGCTGTAGCACAGAAATGACTTTACAATGTAGAAAAATGTGATATTTGCTACATGGTGAAATGGCAGAATGATTTACGTACGTATATGTTTGTTACATTATGGGATGGAATTCGCTGTATTCGCTGTTATTTCTTGGTTTTCCTGGGCATTTCCATACTACTGTCATGTTGGAGTCATTGGAGGGGAAAGTGTAAAAACCGATGGTCAAATTGAGTTTTACTGAGCAGAAATGCAGGAACTCAACAGTGATCAGCTTTTATCCTGAAATGTAAACTTGTTTTATCTAGTTTAATGTCTGAACGACTAACTTAATGCTAGTTCTGTCTATTTAAGTGACTGTATTTTTAATATTGCAGTAAGTTACCATTGGCCAGTTTTCCAGCTGGGTTAAATATTTGTGAAATTTCTTTAAAAAGTTCCATGTTTATAGCGGATCTGATGTTTGATTCCAAATTGCAATTGAAACGTTTTAATTAACACAACAAACTATTTATCAATACAAATAAAATAACAAATGGTTTCTGTTTAGTATTTAATAACGTTAAAGGAACATTTGTAGGTGAAATTGAATGCTGTTAATTCTTGGTTTAAACACAGTGTGTGGGAATCAAACACATTTCTCATATGACATTAAGGTCGGCTAGGCAGTTTCAGAGAGGCTAGCAATAGTAAGCTAGCTTTGAAAGCATCAGATCCTGTCCTTCTTTCAGAGTGATGTCAGAAGACGAGCCTTATCCAATAATGTGCAGAGGTATGTAACGCCAAAGTAGGACATCCTGTCATTGTATTCAGGCTGAATGCAATCATTGGATGAAACTTCTATGGTCCGGTGCAACCACATGATATATATATGTTTATATAAATTTATTTAGAGCACTTTAGTAATTGCTATCAGGATGTAAAGAGTTTTTAAACCAGCATAACAAAACATGTATCTTAAAGAACTTGCCTACCCTGCTTGCAAATGATGTTTTTCATAGGCGCTGCAGCTTTCAGACAGTCGCTGTGACTTGGTGTGACGGCGTAATGCGTTCAAAGCCTGTGTCACTGTGATGGTCTCATCTTCATCTTCTGTGACAGCTCTGCTTGCGTTCTGCCCCTGGACACAGGCTGGAGCGCGGCCCAGGCTCGCCGCCTCTCACGCTGCCTTTAATCTTCTGCCGGGTGCTTGAGTCTCACGCTTCACGGCACCTGGACCCTTTACGCCCCCCTCAGCCGTGGGTTCAGTCTCCTCTGTGCAGCCCAGCCGCCTACCGGCTCAACACTGAGTCCGTATCCTCCACCCTTCAGTCCAGAGGTGCAAGTATTACACTGAGAAACGGACCTAAAATCCATTAGGATCTAGCGCAGATTTAGTTGGTATGCTTTGCTTGTTTTAACCTTGTTAACTGTGTTCAGAGTATTTTGGAACTAACAGTTTTTCTTGCATTACTATTGAGTGGAGAGGCTTGTTTCTGTGTTTCCTTAGGCTTGTTCACTTGGGGCATTAAGGGACTATTTTCAATAAAGCTGCTTTGAAACTGTATGTATTGGGTAAAGTACTACACCAGTATTACTGACTTGATTTAACTATTCAGCTGGGCTGCTGAAGCAAAAGAAGTGATATTTTACCCAAGCTGTCGACATCGCAGACTTTAAATAGCCTGACGAGTGCAATTTTTCTTTCCTGCGCTGATGCGTTTCCTGTTGAAATAGGAAGTTTGGGCAGCGCATTTTGAAGGACTTTAAACAAAACAGCCACAGGCTTTAGTTTATGTCACAAATATGTTTTCTGTTTGCTAATGGTATTCAGAGGCCAGCGGTATTAAGGGAAGAAATTTTGTCATTCTAGGGAGCGTGATGCGTTTGTAAATTTTGTGGCATACACTGTTAGCTGGGTGATCAATGCCTGCTTACTATGAGGTCATCTGTAAGCCAGAGAACATTCTTAGAACGTTGGCTAATGTTTATATATATATATACATATGTGTATGTATGTATGTATGTATGTTCTAAAGTTTTTTTACGTATATACAAAAAATATAATATGATATATGTATTGGATATATATATTGGATGTTTTGAACTTTCTAGAACAATAAAAGTTACATTTGTAATGTTTGTGGAAATGTTAAGGAAATAATGGTCCTTAATAATGTTAATGTTCTTACAATCTTAAATTGTTAGCTGGGCAAAATCTATATTTAAATTGATGGTGTCCTGTAAAGACACAATTCCACCACTGAATGTCTTTGAAAAGAGCTGAAACATGTTATTTGTCTCCCTTTAAGGTTAAGGCTAGTTAGTTTACAAGTTAATGAATTGATTTTCAAGTCATTTCCATGCGTAGCTATGAAACACTGAGGCGATGGGTTCTTAAGTGCACTGAAAGGGCACAATAGAGTTAGCATAGATGTTTGCTACAATGAGCCAATGGCTCCAGTATGTCTCGCCGGTGCTTTTCCCTCCAAAAACCTTCCACTCTGCCATAATTTCCACTGGATCAAGAGCCGTACTGAGTGTTTCTTAATGAAAGTGTTTGTTTGCTTTGGTCACACCCACCTCTTAGCGCATCGGTGTATTAGCATCGTCTTTTCTACACCACAGCGGCACTCAAAGACATCCTCATAAAACATTCACAGCTTGTTTTATTTTCCTCCCAGACAACTCTGCTATTTCTCTCCATATTTCCTTGTGTGCGGCCTGTCTGCGTTTTCTCCAGAACACAGCCATAACTCTACATTCCAATTTGTTAGCAGTACACACACCTTTGAATGTGTTACTCGCCTTTTTTGATAAACTCATTTACATGAATTTGCTTTTTCCCAAGTGTAGCGCTGCCCGTGTGGTATGTTCCGTCACCATTGGGCCTTTTATATTGCTCGCTCGACGCAAAAAACACCCTTTTCTTTTTTAATCGCTGCGTCTAGACGTCCATCTCTGTTATTTTTCTGGAATTTCTGGATATAATTTAGAACAGGGTGTTCCCACAACGTTGTTCTGTCTGCATTTTAAAGACGTGGCCGTTGTGCCAGTTTCCACTAGCCTAAAAAACAAACGCCACGAAAGACGGCACCCATGGAAATGTACAATGCTAATGTTATCCGCTGCGTATTTTTTATCATGCGTTTGATATGGGCTGCCACGCAAGAGGGTAATGAGATGAGGGTGCGTGCTAGTGAATTTCGAAACAATCCAGATTTCTCCCCTCGAATCTATTATCATAATCTTCAAAGATGCTTGTCTTGTTCATTTTGTGCATGACCCTGGCAAGTAGGTCATTGAATTTCCTGAAATGACTACAAATAAGTGCGTCGTCATTAGGAAGCCGGCTGTGAGTGGACTGCAGATGACTCTAGAATTAGAGAGGAGTGATGCACCATCTCAAAGCTTTGATCACCTTCCACATAATAAAACCATTGAGCGATGTCTCTAGAACTGCTCGCAACCTCACCACAGTTCCCACCATTACAGGTCTGCAAAGTAGAGTTTATTAATCCTGGTTTCATTTCCTGTGGGATTTCTGTGAATGATTTTTGTAGTCTTGGAATAATAATTTATGATGTTCTGATAATTTGTTTTTGTCTGTATGAACATGCATTTAAAAATCTCTCTGACAGATTTTAACAGTAAGCGAAACTGTTTCAAACTAATAACTTAAATGTCTGTTTTCAGCAGAAAAGAACCAGCGTTTCAGAGTTTGTTCAGCACACCAGTCGCTGTGTTTGTTATTATTGGCACCTGAGAAAGAAAGAGAAAGATACAACAGGAAGATGTGTGTCTGTTTACTGTCCTTGTATCATTGAATGGCATCAGTCTTTCTCTCTCATCATATTCAGTTTGTGTAAATCATTGTTACCGTGCCATAGTAGATTTGGTAAATCATTGTGTTACCGTGCCATAGTAGGTTTAGTAGCATTTAAGTACAGTTACCTCAGGAAAATCATTAGTTCTGTATCAGGAACTGGTTCTCAGTTACCAACCTAATTCGAGTTGTTTAATTTCCTATGAATTTTGAATAATATCTTGCCTCAGTTGTTCACCCACAGCCTGAGGCTGCGAGAGGGTGGAGGGGGGCGTGAGTGTTTGAAAACTAACTGTGCCTCAAGGTGAAGGCGAGTCACAGAATTTGCCCTACTTTACACAGCAGCGCAGTTCATATCCACACTTTCGCTCTGATATTCTCATCACACCATATGTCAGGTTTGCTCTTGTGTCTTCACAAGATGTCCCAATGTCCTCTGTGACTTTCTCTGGCCCTTTACAGATGAGGTTCGGCCCGGTATCACGAGTCTCAGAGGGACGCCAGCGCATGACTCTCTTTGTTAGATGGCATGTTGTCGTGTGATATATAGGCCCCAGTTTCTCTGCACCACCTGGCCAGGTGAGGGTAAGCAGAACCGGAGATAAAACACTGAGCGCAGCACTTTGGACTCGCTATGTTCTCTAAGAATCACAGACTAGTGTTGTGTGTGCAAAAAAGATCCTAGCCCAACAGTTCCATTAGATTTACAGTGTGAGTGGATATAAATGCATGTGCTTTGTTTAATAGACAAATGAATGATAAATCTTGATTTCTCTATAAAGCATTTGAGGGCACGTGTGTGTGTGTGCGTGCGTGTGCGTGCATGTTTTTGCTGTTTGTAAATGACTTTGACTCATTTTAGGTTCAGTTCTCTAATGGTCCTCAAGGAAATTGATGGCCAAATAGAAAGATATTAAGAGGCTAATAAGGGCTTCTCGCTGCTTTAATTTAGCTTCATTTTCGCTCAGGAAAGGTGGTAACAAGCGTGAAATCGGGTGCACCTGTTCGTGGCTCAGGTCCAGAAGAACAGTAAGGATGATCCGAGCAGCTGGAAGCCCCTATTTGGACCCCAAGCTCCGTGCTGGACTGCCGCTGCCCCCTCTCATCCGACCGTATTGTTTTATTCGGTCAGTTCTTCACTCAGCGGGTCGCCTAATCTAATGCGATTTACGCCACTTACATTTTTTATACAGCGCATATTAGTGGTTTAGTCCCGGCTGAGTGGAGCGAGTTGTGGACTTGCCCAAGGGCATCTGTGACACTCTCATTTTACAGATTTGCAGCGTTTTTGGCATTTTATTGACTCCTGCTTCTCAGCGAGACTGAAGGTTTAGCTGGCGGCACCTTTCAGCCGTCTCAAACCAGACCCGTCCAGAAAAGCTTTTGAGCGATTTAACATATAAATGTTTCACAAAATGTTCATTGACAGTTAAAGATCTTTTTCTTCGAAACACATGCATTATTAATCGCATTCATTTAGGTCGCAGGTACAAAGGAATTTTAAATGACTCCTCGGCGTTCCGAAGATCTTTTCCAGAATCCCTCTGAAAGCCCTTGTCTTGATGTCAGGATCTTCTAGCGATATGAATGTCCCCGTGGATTTCTGAGCGGAACCGGGATGTTCAATTAAAGTTCCAGGAGGTCCAGTCTTCCGATTTTCTTCCCAGCGATGTCTCCGTATGTAAATGAGGAATGAGGCACAATTGGTGGAATTTTATTGTGATAATAAGGGATTGAAAAGTGGGTCATGGTTGGCAGCTAGGTGAGAAATATTCAATGCTAAATCTTCAAAATAAAGTGTTTTTGACTCTGTGGTCCAATATATAATGTACACGGCATAATTGTTTTTACACAAACAAACACAACATTATATTTAAACAGAACTGGTTGATTCTGTTTAAAGGATGTTGCATCACGTCGCATTAGACACGCATGCAGTTGGCATCACAAGACTCTTAATATTTAGGTCTTATGCATTGCCATCAAAAACAACAGATTTACTGAGCTGAATAGTTTCCCAGCAATTGTGTTTTTTGTATAAACACATTTTGTCTCGTGTTGCATCAGACACAGTTTGTATGTCGTCAGTGCGTTTACTGTTTCTTGTGCTGGAATTAATGGCGTGTATATAATTGTTTTAATTAGAATCGGATGAGTCCAGCGCTGTTGACCTCTGTAGTGACGTGAAAGCGTGGCTGAATTTAACAACAGAGAGCATTTTCTGAGACCTGTAACATCACATTTGAAGCATTGCTTATCTCTGGCTTTATTATTTAAAGCTGTGGGTTGTTCTGATAGAGCTCTTACCATGTTTAATAATTCACCTGTTTTGAGTAAATGAAGCTGCTTATTATAATGATGCTTTGCCTGTAATCTCAAGACTTCTCTCCTGGGATGCATCTGGAATAGTCTCTCTCCCTCTCTCTCTCTCTGTCTCTTTTAGTTTCTCTGTCTCTCTCTCTCTCTCTCTCTCCCTCTCTCTCTCTCTGTGTCCCTTTTAGTTTCTCTGTCTCTCTCTCTCTGTCGCTCTCTTTCTTTTAGTGTCTCTCTCTGTCCCTCTCTCTCTGTCCCTTTTAGTGTCTCTCTGTCTCTTTCTGTCGTTCTCTCTCTGTTGCTCTTTCTTTTAGTGTCTCCTCTCTGTCCCTTTTAGTGTCTCTATCTTTCTCTCTCTCTCTCTGTCTCTCTGTCCCTTTCTCTCTCTCTAACACTCTCTCTCTTTCTAACACTCTCTGTCTCTNTCCCTTTTATTGTCTCTCTGTCTCTTTCTGTCGTTCTCTCTCTGTCGCTCTTTCTTTTAGTGTCTCTCTCTGTCCCTTTTAGTGTCTCTCTCTCTCTCTCTCTCTGTCCCTTTTAGTGTCTCTCTGTCTCTTTCTGTTGTTCTCTCTCTGTCGCTCTTTCTTTTAGTGTCTCTCTCTGTCCCTTTTAGTGTCTCTCTCTATCTCTGTCCCTTTTAGTGTCTCTCTCTCTCTCTCTTTCTCTCTCTCTGTCTCTCTGTCCCTTTCTCTCTCTCTAACACTCTCTCTCTTTCTAACACTCTCTGTCTCTCTCTCCCCCCCCCTCTCTCTCATCCTTCATCACTCTGTCATAGATGGAGGGGAATATTCAGGCTATAGAATAGTTATCGATCTGATGCCAGCAAAGGCCAAACCTGCTGACATTGTTCACAGAAACAGAGAAAACCTTCATTTTCAAAAAAAAAGATGAGGTCCAAATTATGTGGTTTACTCTGCTGGACCCTCTGTTTTGGCCCCAGGCTTTTCTTATCCTCCACCAGGGTTAGGAAAGATTTAGAATGGAAGAACTGGGCTTAACATTAATTCACAAAGAAATTTAAATTGAATTGGCCATTTGTATTAATATGATGAAGAGTTTAAAGAGTTCAGACCAATGCTGATACAAGGTATGTTTTTAAATCTGTATCATATCTATTTTTTTAAAACTGTGATGTGTAAAACCCATTTTCACTTATTTTGTATTTTGGCGTTATGGGTAAATCATACACAGTTCTTCTAAAACTTTAGCTTCCAAACTTATATTCCATTTTAATTCTGCTACAATTGGAATTTAAAACTCATTCACAATTCATTTCAGCCGCTATAGCCACTCTGTCTCGCTGCTTCTCATTTCATTCTCCATTTTCACCTGCATACAGCCATTTGAGTCTTTGCATCTTGGCACATTTTTCTTATAGCTTCCATTTGAACCATTTCCTGTGTCTTCCTCTGTATCTCCCTCCATCTTTGGTGTTTTCATCTGCCTCAGATTCTCTTTCATCCCCTTTCTCCCCATTTTCAGACCTTCAGAGTGTCTTCATCTGTAGCGTGTGTGTGTGTGTGTGTGTGAGAGAGTGTGTGTGTGTGTGTGTGTGAGTGGTGAGGGGGATTTAAGCTCAAGTTCATTGGGRTTTTTGTGCTGGTCTCAGAACAGAGTTGTCTAAAGCTGGGGGATTTAGCGCAGACATTACATCAGCTATATATCGAGGTCTTTAAAGATATTCTGTCATTTACACACCCTCATTTTGTTCCAAACCGGTTTGACTTTCTCTCATATTTTGGGCGAGTTTGGGAACTGTTGTTTGTATGAACGCAAGTTCTGATTTTGTGGACTTTTATGGAAAGCCTTCCATAAAAGGTTGTCGTTGGAGTGAAAGATCTTTCCTCTGCAAGCAGCTTTTAAATCTTAGTTATGGTGGTTTATGCTAATATGCTTTTGAACCTAACAGGCATTGGCTCAAAAAATCAGATGTGCAAATATGATTCGAAAGCTATGGTGTAATTATATTTTGGTTTATTCCTCACACTTACGTTTCGGAATATGATTTATGCCTCGGAATATAGCGCACAGATCATATAAACTACAGATATGGGTTTTGTCTGATTTTGTAGTTGAATTCCTGTTAATGTTCCACAGAAATGAAGTCATTTGGGGTTTGAAATGACATGAGAGAGATTCAATGATTCGTTCTGGACTGTTTCTTTCTGATATGTGTATTTTTATGTCTGCATTGATTTCTTTAGCTCCTGATTGTGTATGCAGGTCAGATCAGGCCTCTATCTGAGAGCTGAGTCTGTATTCACGGCACTTTTTCCTCCAGCACTCCGTATTTGTCCATTATCGCTATAAATTAATCATCAAACGCATAGATGAAACTAAAAAAACAGAAAATTCGACCTAGCGAATTAGCATTAATGTTTTTATGACAGGAACGAGGGCTTCTGGTGCCGGTGTGGATTGACGTGAAATCGTGTCGGGCTGTGTTTGCTATCAGCTCACAAAATGGGCGAGTAATGGGTCTCTAATCATCTTTAATGTATAGGGCATTTCCATTACTGTGTGTGTGAGGGCGCTGACGTTGCTGTGCAGGATGTAAAGATCTTTATTTACGTTTGTAATTCATTATACGTCACAGACAGGACAGACGAAAACCTCCATTTTAACAGCAGTACATCAGTTCAGCTGTGTTTCATTTCCTATTACCGTTACTGTTTGAATAAATCAAACCCGTACGGACCTAGCTAACAGAGAATGTTCTCAAAACATTGGCTAATGTTACCTTAAAAACGTTCTAGCAGTAGTAGAACTTTTAATGTTTTGTGGAACTTTTTTTTTTTGTGGAAAGTTACATAATTTTAAAATGTTCAAATGCATTTCTTTTGACTAAGCAATAATGTTACTGCAAAAAGTGTACATTTTGAACATTTCTAGCTCTTTCAGAATAACGTTTTCACATTTTTGGTGCTGAATGGAAGCGTTAGGGAACCATTCTTACAACATAATTTAGTTGTAAACTTGATGGGTCTGGGTTTGACTGGGTACCACGACCCAATTAGCCTGATACTGTAACTAAACTACTATGAGCAAAAAGCATGATTTTCAGGTAAACAGCTTTTTTAAAACCATCAGTTTATTTTAAAGAAACAGTTTGTCTTTTTTGTGACAGTCATACACATTTTGAAAGTTGCGTTTTATTAAGTAAGTGTTTTACCAGTTCCCTTATTATATTTTACTCCTGACAGATGACAACTCGAAGCCCAAATACATTTGTATTATCTTGTTTTAATCATGCAGAACTGCCTGAAAAAATCAAACGCAGGCATTTATTAACAACTCAGGTTAATAGAACGACATCTTGCTTGAAAGGAGCTAAACCTTCATTTATTTATTCAAATGAGTGGCCATGTTGCCAATTTACGGCCCTCCTAAACAAGCTAATAAGTTAATTCGTTTATTAGTTGCATCGCACTCAGACAGCAATTGTGGTTTGGCTCATTTTCAAAAGCTGCCATGGGATCCAATCAGAACGGAGGGCTTGAGAACATAACAGATAAAGACAGCAACGCACGAGTTCGGGTACCCCCCCATCAGCTGCAGTTTCCAACCGCAGTGCCAAGAGAGAGGTGACTTCAATTAACTCAACTACAGTAATTAATCAATTACGAGTGGCGGAGTAATGAAAACCGTAAACTATGTGGCCCATCAACTCCAGGACTTTAAATTAGCATCTCGTTTAGTAGATAGGACCAAGGTTCGAACGGTGAGCTGCTGGTTTTGTCAGTTTGCTGTTTTTTTTTTTCTCTCCGTCTTCCATCTTCTCCTAGAATCAGGGGACGAAAATGATGGGGGGAGATTTATAGAGATTGACAGCCTCTTACAGCTCAGACTTGGAAGGGCTTGAAAAGGTAAATTGAGGGTTGTTGGGAGTCTATCCTGGCTCCTCAAGAAATGGGCCAATTGCTTATTCTTTCTGATGAAATGGAAAGATGCTTCATCATCGGGTTAAAGACTAAACCCACTTTAGCTTGGCTCTGGTTTCAATCGCTTGCGGTGCTGAACCTGCCAAGATGAGGTAGATTCGTACTGAACCAGTAATGGTGAGATAACCGGCCAAAGACTTCCAGCGCTAGCGCTAACTGGTTTCCACAACTGGTTCTTCAGAACACTGAGGTAAAAAAGATGTTTCCCAGAAGTAATTAAACGTTTGACCTGTTTTAAATGCATTTTATTGTGTTTATACAACAAATACAGCTTTTAATTATAGTTGGATTATTATGGACCAACACTCTGTTGCTTTTAATGGTTTCGAAGTTAATTTGAACGTTTATTTCTGGTCCAGTCCTCATACTGGAAATGGAAGTTGGGTGAATTGCATTGTGGGATTGCAAGTGCTGTATTCTGTGTATTCTGCACGTTTTGACAGTTTTGTAGGTCATCAGGTTTATAATCCATGCATAAAATTTGCATAGGGAGCACACTGTACTGTACTCCATGTACTGTATACTTCAAAAATAGAGAGGATAGCTTGCAATTTCATACAGTGTCTGTGTCAGTCAGTTAACTCGAGAACTAGTGAGATTTTGTGAACAAATCAATCCGTTTGAGTCATTTTTCAATGAGAACTGTGTCAAAAAAAGATAAAATCACGACTCAAACATCACCAGCCAAAACTCTTAGAACGCTTGCCAGAGCGGTTGGTCTTTTTTGCGTTTGGTGGCGATGGGAAACTTTGGTGAGTTTCCATCCGATTTGTTGGGCAGATGGAAAAACACGTTTCAGCATCGCTGATGAGTCGTTCTCTCAAACAAGCGGCGCGATGACTGGTCCTGGACGCAAGCCTGCGGCGGTAACAACGGAGGCGTCAGTAATGCCTCATCATTGGCAGATGCCCCTCTGAAGGCCAAAATGTTTGCACTTGACTATAAGCAGCCCACCCACACGCGCTCGAGTTCTCCCAACCAGCAGCCTGTTATATAAGCTGAATTCAGATGGCCTGGTTTCTCTGAGGTTTTTTTTTAATGATAACTCAATAATGAGCCGTCTTGAGAGACAAACTTCTGCAAATAAGAGTACGTGCTTGCAAATTATCTGTAAAACAGTGGTTTTCAGTTCAGCAGGGTTCACTGTGTTGTGTCTAATTGACAATGAATCTGTTAGCGTGTAACACGCGCCGCTAAACAGACGCTACCCGGAGCGGCCTATAGGGAAATAAAGGCATAAACAAACAAGCTCAGAATCGTTTCAGGGTGGTTTGGAAGAACATTGGAGCAACAATGAAGTAAAAAAATACAACGGCCAAGATGAGTAGGGAGGCAAAGGATTGTAAAACTGAATAAACAAACATGAATTGAATTTATGAATCATACATTTACAATGACAGCACAAATTGGTGATAGATCTCCATACAGTACAAGCAATTAGCTTTTTCTTTAATAAATAGTCAAAGGTATTAATATTAATGATCAAATTTGACAATTTTCTTTCTGGTAATGTGGTTTATTTGTCTATAAACTATTTGAGGTTGCCAAGCAATGTTGCAATTCATTAGTATAGAAAGTTTGCCAAAACGTTTTTGTGTGTGTTATGTTACAGTAGCTTCACATGTGGCTCCTCCAATCAGAATTCAGAATCATAGCTCTCATCATAGCTCTCTGTTTGTGCAGTTTCCTGTCCAGAGAAACGAGCTTGTGTCTTTGTGCTTCTCCATTGTGTGAAATGCCTGACGTCTCGAGTGCACAGAGAAGAGATTGTGTGCTGGGGTCCGGTTCACAGATCAGTAAGTTTAATTAGCTCTGATATGTGCCACTGAGAGTGGGCTTACACTCCACACACATCCAATCAGTCACAGAGAGAGAGAGAAAGAGAGAGGTGGGAAGAAAGAAACGGATGAGAGTTCCCTGTGGAATTGTCCAAGTGCACGGCTGCTTCTTCTTGCCCGTCTTCGGAATCAGACGTTGTCCGATCTACTTACAATCAATCCTGCACACCGGATAAAATCCGCTCTCGGAGTGCCTCATACTTACTGCTGTTTTATCATTTAGCAGGATGTGCACACAGCACTAGCTGAGTCAGATATATTGAATATTCACTGTATTGAAAATATGAAAATTAAGCAACTTTGTGATTTCTGGATTTTCAGGAATAGTCCAAGTTGGAATATTACAGGCACTAACTGGATTTTAAAGTAGTTTATTGTGAATTTTGGGTTATTTTTATAAACTGTTCCATATATAAATATACAAAATATGGCTGACTTTCATCCGTGTGTCATCATCAAAATGTCTCAAAGTTTCCAGAATTTGCAACCCACACAACGTGTGACGGCTGTGATGTTTATGCTTTATATCTGGCCATTAGGATTTGTAAAGTGTTTGTCAGTAGACCAGTTTTATAATCCTTTTTTTTTGAGCACTATGACAGATATTTTCAGATTTATGTGTGCAATTTTGTGTTTTAAAATCCTTTTTTTCTGTCCTGACTAAATGTAAATAGATAAAAATGACTTCATACTGCAATCAAAACATTTTTGTTTGTTTGAGCAGAATTATGTTTATGAATTTGCCCGATGCTTTTATCCAAAGCAACTTAGTGCATTCAGTGTCCCATAAACTAGATCAATTCTCATTAGAAATAAGAATCACAGATGAGATTTCTGTAATATGTTTTTATTTATCCTAGACACCAATGAAATTAAATAGGCAAACATTTTCATTTGTTCTCCATGTCTCCTGCATCTCAGATGTTTGTATTTCAGAAACAAAAATCCAGAAAACATTTCCATTCAAACGTCAGTATTATTGAAGACTTGCCCAGCAAGATTTTATTCTGTACTTTCGATAAGATTTCAGTATATGATTCGAATTAAATTCATACAAAACCACATTTGATTAGCAATCTACACAATCTCCATACTCTAAATGTATTTGATCAATTGTCTCATTTCTGTTTTTCCCCAAGCAATTATATAAGCAACGTTAATGATGGACAACTGATGACATTAGGACAGGTAATACTGTAAATGTGGCTCAGTCCTGTGTAGTTCGGATAAATCTCTTGTAATGTACATCAGTCTGACCTCTGCGTCTGATTTGATTATTGTGCTTTCATCCTAATCGTACTTCATGTTTACACTTCTGTCTGTTACCCAGAATGCTCTCTGTTCCCGGGGGTGTGTGAAGTCTGAATCAATCTAAATTTGAAGCCGTAATAGCGTTTCTGGAATGCTGATAGATGTGCTGTGGACACTGTGAGAGGGAGTACGTGCCCTCATTATAGGGGAGGATGCCTTTCTGAAGATGTATCGGGGGCTAAAGAGTTCATATAATTAGAAAATCAAGTGGCGCTACTAACGCTAACTTCATCTTACTCGCTGCAAAGCCTCTCCACAGCAGCTGGAAATGCTCTTGGAACGTTGGCTAACGTTTTCTAATAGTTCTGTCAGGGGTATTAAAAGTTATTGCAGTAGAATGTTATTTTGTATATGTATTAAAAATGTTACTCTTAAGTTAATAGGGGAACGTTTTGAATACCATTAGTATAACCCAGCAGTAACGTTAACACAACCTTTAAAAACTGGATGTGGTGAACTATTTTAGAACGTTTAGAGTAACGTTTTGCGTTTTCAGATTTAATGCTTTTAACGTAATAGAAATGTTAGGAAAACGTTTATGCAACCTTTAGCTGTTAGCCGGGTTGCTGCGGAGAAGCTGTTTTTAGCATGAAATACATTCATATGGTGACTCAACTCCCGCACAGCTAACAGTTTGCCAGGGTTTGCTTTCACGGCTCAGTTTTTTCCAGGACCTTTGGCAAATCACAGCTTTCCAGCATCAATCCCACAATTCTCATTCCAAGCAGGTCCGTCAAATCCCGAAGGCTCAATTTGGATACATTTCAAGATGAAAATAGCAAAGGATCCGCTAATAGCTCCGTGTTCTGCTAATAGATTAGCATTGCTTATCATACCCCAAACAAAATGGTTGTTGAAGGACATGATGTCTGAGTATTTTTATGTGAGTCCTGTCATTTTAATTAGAGCTGTGTGTGTGTACTGGTTCCTAAACACTTAATCGTATTCCCAGGGTCTTGCGGGCTGTATCAGGTTCACTGTGACAAACAATTCATCAAATATGCCCAGGAAAAAACTCCTCAAAGGTTGCTGTTTATAACTAGGAAAATGTAGATGAGTTCTCAGTTGTGTTTCTTTGAAGAACGTGAGCCGTTTGAGACATTGTTGAGATATTTTCAGAGCTGAAATAAGAGAGCTGGCGTTGTAAATGTTAAATCTTGTCTTGGAGACACATTTGAGTTTTTTTTGTTTCCGTTTTATGGGATAATATAAGGTAATATTTGTGAATTATATTTTTATATGTCGTATTAAACATCTGATATGTACATAAAGAGCTTTTATTAGTTTATCTGGCCTGGTCTAGTTAAGACAGCTTTGGACTGTAACAGCTGAGATATAGTCTGTAAAATCAACCAGCATTTTACCAGCCCTCTCTCTTAAATTCAGCTGGTTAACCGGCTTTATACCCGACCCGTGTGGCTCTTAATCTTTATGTGCGGTGGGCTAATAAACTAGAGCAGCGTAATGAATGCGGGTCGGGTAAGCAGTGTATCCAATGAACTTTGACCTCTCTGTGTCTAAGATGCTAATCATGTGCACAGTTAACTAGGTTGTAAGAATGTTAGATAATGTTAGTTTGATGTTGTTTGCATGTTTCGGTAGAGGTTGTCTCACAGATCTTGTTAAAAATGTCTTTTATGACAATTGATCACACATGAATTTTAATATAAATGATTTCTCATTCTGAAAAATAAACATTTCAGTATGATTTTATACATCGCATTATTATTTATTGTACTTGATTGTACTAATTTGTGCTGATAAGGAAAGGGAAATAATTTTCATTGCTAAAGTGTTTTACAGAAAACACTGTAAGCCATTTGCAGGTGATTCCCCGAGGATTGTAAAGTGACCATCTGTTCCTCTAACCAGTTATCCAGTATGTTAATTGTCATGAAAATAATGTCATGATGCAAATATGTTTTTCATGTAACTGTAGCATAAATGTGAGTGTAGCGTACAGTAAATGTGGCTGTAGCATACAGTAAATGTGGCTGTGGCATAAATGTGAGCGTAGCATGTTTTTGACAGGTTTGCTGAGATTTATTCATATAGATTATTACAGTACAGCGTCAGTATGTGAGACAAACCCAGTGAAATAACATGGCTAACAAATTTAGCTTGTAGGAATGTTCCATTAAGTAACATTGACAAATGTAATGTTATTTTAAAGGTTTTTGGTGAATTTTTTTTAGATATATTTTATTGGTATTAATTCATCTTTCTTAATTCGTATCTTTCAAACGTTTAGAGAACGTTAGCTGAGCATTACCAGCGTAAGCCAATGCAAGTGTACTCTACAGCTAGAAGAGTTCTAACAGATTAGAAGATGAAAGTCATTTAAGAAACATTTATCCCTCTTTTGAAAGCAAAATAGGAAAACATGTTGCTAAAGTTGTTATTTCCCACTTTCTCTGTCACTAATACTCTGGAAAGGAAACAACAAGGAACAAAGAGACACGGGAGACTGATGCTTAGAATAAATCAGCTGATTAAATCAAGTTGGCACGTTCCCTCTGGTGATGTGGGGTACGTCTACCTCAGAGCTGCCCGCCGGCGCTTCCTGTGATAACGGACGGCCTCATCTGACTCTAGATGGAGCGTCTGAGGAGATGTTAGCTCTTTTGGTCCTCCAGGGGTGAGTTCCTCTGGGTAACATTTAATTAGCTGCTCATTTAGACTGGATAAGGGAAAAAACATCTGGACTGAATGATTATCCAAATATGAATTTAGTAATTAAAACCTGCGCAAAATAGAGAGTGAACGAGCGACGCTTGGTCTCGGAGGAGATGGCCGCACCTGGACCGAATTAGAAGAGTTTGGAGGGTAGAGCGTTCGTCTGGGCACCAGAATCCCAGATGTACGCTTGGAGTCGCCCAAACTTACAGAACGCTCTCCAATCATCATGATACCAATTTAGACACCGGCTAAGTATGGTTATGAGCAAACTCCAAAATAACAGAGTAGGCTAGTTCTTGGAGATTGCTTACCATGCTAACTGCGTAATCTAATCAAACCTTCCCCGCAGGAACCACTTACAGCGGCCGCGTGCTGAGAGGAAACAAAGGAAATGCTCGCGCAAAGAAAACACTCGTTCTTTTGCCACTTTTCACAAATACGGTACAAAATAGGTCCTGAAACTCTTAAAAATGAAAAGTATTGTTTACTTTCTCCACAAATGTGCTTAAGCTTTAGAAAACATTGTTTTGTGGTAAATTAGATGTAGAATTACAAAATGAGATAAAGTGATGATTTTCTTTTCTTCCCATCATGCCTCGCGTTCAGGCAGTTGCAGACGTTGGTGGAATTGAAAATGTTCTGTATTGTATATTAGATTTAATTTGTTAGATAATTGATCTGATATGTTTAATTTAATATGAGGTTATTGAATATTGCATTATCTCAACACGTTTTGTACCTCTAACCATTTAAAACAGATGTTGAAAAGTGTCCACTGTGTTTGGAAAGCGGATAATATAATTGGAAAAGGGTGGTTCGGTGTATTTGCCAGGATTTTTCCTGTCTTGTGGCAAGCTAACGGATGTATCGTCTCCACAACCCGCAGGAATGACAGATTAGCGATTCATAAATGTCTGGGGTTATTTAGGTGAACAGATTCTTTGATTTAATCTCAGTCAATGTCTAAAGTTTGTGACACTTGATGCGAGCTACGCTGGACCGTGTCTCACTTAACCTGTCTGACATCGCGTCTGATTTGCCGTGGCTGTCAGACTTAGACTGTGCTGCTTCATGTACTGACTAACACACTGACTCAACGCTACATGGTTTCTCATTACAGTTATAGAGAAAAGTAGTCTTGGTCAAATACTGTCTCCATTTGCTCTGTACGTTCTTCTCTGCACTAAAAAAAGGTTCTTCGTTCAAGATGACAGAAGAACCATTTTTGGCTGTTCGGTTCCATTAAGAACTTTCACCCCTCTAGTTCTTTTCTGTTTTACAAAAAAGATTTTTTGGAAGGGAAAAGGTTTTTTGAAACAGCTGAAATTATAAGTAATTATTATAATCTTACATTTGAGAATCAGGATAAGGTCAGGAGATTATTCTAAACACTGACCTTTTATGTAGTTGCTTAATACCAGAGTTTTGTTCATTTTTAACTAAAACTAAAAGTTAGTGATTTAATGGCTTTTGGGAACCAACAATTGTTCTTCAATGGCATCAGCAATATCTAAAAAACATTAATAAAATATGAAATCATTTAGTGGATGGTTCCAGCATTAAATTCAGATTTAATGAGCCTCATTTACAGACATTTTAAAATGTTGATAAATGACACATGACTACTAATTCTGTAATAATAACTTGATATCTGGCAACCAGGGTCTACAGGTTTTTTATTTATTCATTTTTTAGTTATGTAACTATTCGTTGAACATTTGATGGGGTGCTTTGTTGTTTGCTGTGAGGGGATCAGTCATGTGACATTTTCGGCTATGGTGATTGGCCCAGCCATGCATTCCCAGGGCTGCTGTTGGTATGAATGGTTAAAATGGTTTTTCTCAGAGTATTTTAGCTTTTTAAGCTCAATTCTGATGGTAACTTGTGGTGGCTGAAGTGAGGAAGCACAACGGGTGGATAAATGTTTACCTTTCCAAAGTGTCTGCACCTAATTGGCCAATTGTTGCAAAACCCCATCTATTTGAGAATTCGCCCAATCATCATATAGAAGTCTCAGTTTCCAAAGATACATTGTTTGAAAATGGTATAAAATGCTCAAATTTGATCTTTCTTTTTCTCTTTTTGAGCTCTGGACCGACTGTATTCTGGACCAGGAGGTGATGAAACCTCACCTAGTTTTCTCCAGATGCTTCAATGAGCAGCATCTGCCACACAGGGGGCTTTTGAGAGGGGGCCGAGGGGGTCTGTGGAGTGATTACAGTTTTGAGAGGCACCCAGGTGGAAATGGCAAAAAAAGAAGAAAATAATCAATTTTTGCAGCAGTGGCCCTGTTAGACACAGTGGGCAGGTTGTTGCCATGGCTTCCTGCATGTCTGTTGTGTTTCTAGGTGGCATTTATGGTGTAATGTGTAATGCAGATATGATGGGGGGGGGCTTTAAAGGAATTTGGTTTACCATTGTAGTTTACATAAAATTGTACGATGAGGTAGGGTCACGGTTTTAAGTGCTCTTATTTGACACAGTGGCAGGTAACGTTATCAAATTATATTTAACTCAAGCAATCAAATTCGAGCGCATGAGTTGTAGATAAAATGATCACTGAAATCACTGCAAGCATAGTTTTATGATGAAAATTGTCATTCGATAAACCTCGTTTATACAATACTTGCATATCAAACATGTTTAAGTCAGAACATAACTAGCACAGGGGTGTAAATGTACATGAACTAAGGAGCAAAATGTGGGTGAACTTGATTAGTTGCTTAGAAAACGAAGGAGGGACCAATTGACCTAAACAAGAACTGATAATAACAATACTGAAGAACGTAAGAGAGACAATAAACGAATAACTAAACTAGACTGTGACACTAATCTACAGTTCAATACAACACACTTTGACTGTTTATTTATCAAAACAGGAAAAAAATCTCCTAATATCTGAGCATAACCTAATTAACATTCATGAGTTAGGCTTCCAGCGCCGCCGTCTCCAGAGCGTTTTAATACAACGTGACGTTCATGGTTCCAAGTTGTCTTAAAGATCAACAAGATGCAACGCAGCGAGTGTGACCTTGTACCGGTGGGGTTAGAGGTGTAATTTTCAGAGGGGCGAGTTCACTGTTCCCATTAGTCGGCCACGACACGGGAATTAATTAGAAGCATGTGCAGTTCTATCGATGATAAATGGTCCACAGTAAGTGGATGCAAGTTGAGGTTATGTATGTCACTCTATTATGCGTTGCATTATGCATATTGATGCCTTTTTTGGACGATGCAACCAGGGCAGAAATTGGCACGCGTCTTCAATCATCTTCTACTCTCTAGGCTGTGCTCTTGTTGTCTCGTGCCCTGTAGGTTTCCCTACCTTGTCGCTCTGCATGTTTATCTCCGTTGACCTTTCTGCAAATCCCAAAGCCCGTGTGATCATTTCTAACATCTGTTTATGGAAGGGCAACCAAGTGTGTTTGCAGTTCAGTGCTTTTAACTGTGACCTCAGGGCAAAGATGAGGAAGACTTGTTATGGAATTACGGAGGAACACAGAATCTGTCCGGGTTATAATCGTGCCTCAGCTAACAGTTTTAAGTTGTGAGAACGCTTCCCTAATGTTTCCAGGTAACACAAGTGTTGGAATTATGATTTTAAATGTTGCATGCAAAAAACAATATGCAGTTTTATCATTAAAAGTAGAACAGGTAATTTATTTTCTTATGACCATGTTTGTGTTTCTGAGGGAATTATCGTTAGCTTATCGTTAGCCTCTTCAAAACTGCCTAGCGTACCTTTAAATGGCCTTTAAGGGAGGTGATTTTTAGATGTTTTGACATGCCCTGACATTTGTGTTTCTTTTAGCTACTTATAACATGCTTGGCTAACATGTATTTTGCCCCTTGAAGTGTAATTGCGTCAGCCGCCAGCAGGGGGTCACTGGCTCATGTTCAGCTCCTAAACCTCACCCTCAGAGTTTTTCCCAGACTCCCCCATCTCTATACTTCAAACAAGGCGTGTTTTCTTCCTACATCTGTGGGAAAGCCAGAACAGGCAATTGAAGGCCACAAGAGGACTTCTGTTGGAGGAAGAGAAGCTGTATAGGGTCTTAAGACAAGAGAAGAGGGGAGTGGAGCGGCAACCGTGCATGACAATGAGGAGACCATTCAATTAGCAGCAGTTCACGGCCCCTGATGTTGATTAGCTGAGACGGGCCGGCCGATCCGGGTCTCTGACTGATTAAAATAAAGCGGGGGAGGTAGAGGACAGGGCGAAGAGATGGAAGCGCTAAGACCTTCCTTACTTTAATCCCGATGCCATAATTTCGCCATCTAAAGCAAATTTTGGAAGGTTTCTTTCACAGAAGGGCAAAATCGTCTTAATGTGACTGCTTACCAATGACTGTCTAAAAGCCTCTGCGGTGAATCTGACAGCGTGTGAGAGAGAGAGAGGGAGAGAGACATTCGGTTACAAGCTTGTTTGTGTAATATGCAACATTTAATATCTCAATACTATAATCTTGGTGTTCTGTTGATGTTCTGAGAGCTTGAGGAAAATGGACCGAAGTTGTTTTGTGAGGAACGAGGAGTTTCTGTCTAGTTCAGTCGCAGACTTCAGACACTAAGATCTGTTTTTATTTTCTTTTAAAGCAGATTGATGATGTAAAACTAAATGTGTCTAAAACTCGTCTAGGTCATATTTCACCCCAACGAGAACTATGAGGATCCCACCAGTTTATTTTACAATACTGCTAAAAATGGCAGCATTTTACTATAAGGTCCCATTTGTTAACATTATTTAACACATTAGATTTGAAGTAACAATGAGGAAAGCAAACTTTTACAGCATCTATTAATCTTTGTTAATGTTAATGCAATACAATTATGATGTTTGCTGATTATTAATAATTATGAATTGATTTTTTTTGCTATAGTTCTAAGGTGAATAAATGCTGTGAAAGTTTTGCTTGTTAGTTTTTGTTAACTACTGATGTTAACAAACAGAACCTTATTTTCAAGTGTTACCAGAAATAATCACATTACTACAAACGCAAAGTGATTAAAATGTAATGTGATTAGAAATGATCACATTACTAAACAAATCAATGATTTCTTATTGAAATTGTAAACTATTTAAATACCACATTTAATTTATGCAGATACTGATGCATATATTAAATATAGATGCATATAGAAAATATTAAATTTGAAAACCCATACATCTTTAAAAAACAATAATGGAAAATGAAATTTACAAAAACAACCGGGAAGCCTAATTGCTGAGTGAAAAATTTGGTGAAAATGTGTTAAATTTTCTGGAAAATTGTGTCATGAAAACAGAACGTTTTGTTGGTGCTAAAATAAGCTTCATTGTCTTCATACTGAATGAAATGTGTGAGGTAAACTGTAAAATGGACCTTCAAATGTTTGTTTAGAGCCTCAACACTGTGTTCAGTAATAATGAATATAAATAATGCTGCTTTTGTTGAGTCCCACACTGGGTCATTATTTACATGTGAATTATGTTGACAGGAGATTCTGAAGTCACCGGCTGGCGATGACATCACACCTGTAAAATAAATACAAAGCAAGTGAAAGTCTGCATTTAAAAATACAAGACAAATCGTACTTCCTGGTGCACCTGTAGCTCCAGCCAAGCAAAAAACGTCTTTGAACCCAATGGAGAATATTGACTTTGAGCCCATCAAAACGTCTCTTGAGGAAGAAGCTTTTGTCTCTCAGGAAGCTGTTATTAGCCGCCGGCCCACGAGACAGAATCGGGTCTTCATGCATTTATGAGTTCAGTCTGTTGTGTTCGTACCGCAGCGATGATGCGTCTTTGCTCTTCATATTTCTGCACGGATGTAAAGGTCACGCTGTACTTTAACATAGCAGAACACCAGTGACATTATAACTAACCGTTCGACTGCTTCCCGAGTCTTGCAGATTTATTTATTCTAGCGTCCTGATGGAATTTGTCACTGATGATATTTGCACATGATGGACTTGTTCTGTATACGTCATGCTTAATTTTCACCGTTAAAAGCCGAAGCCATCCGCGGGCTCACGCTCATTTATCATATTGACAGATACATTATTTATCATCAGGATGGATCAGACACTAATTTGTACAGCCAGCGCGATCTCTATTCGCTGGGAAAGATGGCAGAGACGCCTGCCCGGCTAACAGTGTTAGATTGTAAGAACGTTTTCCCAGTGTTTTCAGAAACAAAACCATGTTCTAGGAACATTGAAAATGTCTATTGTTTTAATGTTGTATTAATGTTAATGCTTGGTTATAGAAACAATATTTAAACATTTTTTAATGTTTCAAATCGTTCAACTAAAAATTTAAAAGCAATTTTTTTGATAGATATGATTTATAATGTAAAAATGTTTTATTAACATTACTGCAAAAAGGTTTTTGGTAACTTTTGAAGCCTTTAAAAATATTAGCCCAAGTTCTTACAATCTTTCCTGTTAGCGTGTGAGTGACTGCACTTCATATAAGAGTTGGTTATGAGTCTTAAATTCCCACAGCAGGATTTCTATTTAAATCCTAAAACATCTCGTTTTCTGTTAGCAGGGACTGACACGACTACAAACAGCGACAGGTAAAGACCGTCAAACATCAGAAGGAAAGAACGAGAAACGGAGAATGTGTTTGTTTTTGTGTGTCTGTTTTTCTTTAGCTCATGGCAGAACGCTCGTCAAAAATCTGTACACACACAAAAATAAACAGACATCAGCGGCACAGAGCTGTTGTCTTGTCTCGCGTCGACGCTGGAAGTGACTGACAGGAGGGTCATGGTTTTATTGGTTAGTATGGGAAAACATCATAACTAGATGTTTTTACCCCTGACACGGCATTAAAATTAGCAAAAAAAAAACATTTTTGTCATCTTTGTTTAATGTGTTTACGTATTTCTTTATGCGATACAAACTGGTTCAGAGCAGCTTTGCAGTAATGAACAGCAAATTAAATATCGCTTGCATTTTATTTGGGTAAACGTTGCACTACTGTTAAGTTTTGACTGTATTTTTTCCCTTAGAAGATTTAAGTGTTCAATCGTTATATTTTTAATTGGCCAATATAGTAACTATAAAGTGTGTTGACTGGTGATTATTTTACTGTTACAGTATAAATGTAGCATTTGAGAATTGATGTTTGGTTAATTGTGTAAACAGGCGCCGTTCAGCGATCAAAATCTACTGATTTATCGGTCTGGCCTGTACTTTGCTCCAGTGAAGACACATTAAAGACTTAAAAGAGCCGTGATGGACCGATTTGATGCATAAGAAACGTCCGAAAAGAGGCTGGAATCTGGTAAGAGACACAAACGTGAGATTCTTTTAATCCTGTCGCTCGACGACGGGACACAAACGCTCGCTTCCTTTTGTTTGTTTCATGCTTAATAGTGTTTCCCAAAGCCGCTGACCTACTCAATTAAATTACAAATGAAATCCGCCTGGCGCTGTTATTTTTTATTTCTTTTAAGGAAAGAAAGGAGACAAATAAATGATCTGAATTTCAGCGTACAGACATCAGTGGGAGGGATAAACAGGCAGAGGGGAATCTGTAAATATGATTGCCTCGCTAATTATGAGAAGCTGAGGAAGAGCGGGAAAAAGCAGGAATGATTGGAGGACAGTGTTACTCGTATCTGTAATGTGTTTGCCACAAGATTACAAAGAGCAAAACAGGCGGATTATGGAAATGTGGGAATTATTTGGGGAGGCGACAAAGGGGCTCCCAGCATGTGACTGCCAAGTAGCAAAACCCATTATAACTGAAATGACCCATTGATCA
>JBAJNP010001131.1:50592-68463 GCA_036877545.1 Yasuhikotakia modesta
AGATGTACACTTTTAAATAACGGTGCTACACAATGCCACAGAAGAACCGGTTTGGGCTACATGACTACATGTACAACCTGTAGCATCTACTGAACCTTTGTCAAGATAAGATCTCTGTAATAATTCAGTTGTTGTTTTACAGATAGCAGTGAGGTGTGTGTGTGTGTGTTTTGTATTGTAGCCTCAGGTGGGTGAAAGTTCAGTCGTGCATTTACACGGTTTGCAGTAGCCAGCAGCCATTCACTGAATCCTCTGGCGTGTCACAGATTAGATGGAGTCGCACTGGTTCAATGCCACCATACACACCTTTATTGGAGCAACAGTGTGTGTTCAGAGGTGACTGTTGGTGAAGGTTTGAGATCAATTGTGTTGTATCGTGTCTGGAACAAAGTGCTCAGACCGTGATGTTGATGTGGTGGAAATTGAATCTTCCAGGAAACGTGACTGATGAGACGGTGAGATCAATAGAGGAGCGGATTGGATGCGGCGCTGGGGCGGAATGAGAATTTCCCAGACCGACCCGCCCTAATGTTCTCATACGGCACGTCTCGGCACCGCACGGGCCCGGCGGCAACCAGGGGCCAAACTTTGCCCATCTGGAAGCGCTCGTACACTCTCTCTAGCAGATGGTAAATTGACCATCTAAAGCGGAGGATAGCAGCTAGTATGCAGAAATATGAAATGAGGTGATGGTTGCTACAGGACTCCTGTTAGAGAAATGATGAGTCATGCATGAGAGATCGGGTTTAATAATTAATGCTCATCACAGTATTAACAGTAGACCGGTTTAAGGTTTCTAAAACGCATTACCAGAATATGAACGTAATCAATAACAGTCTCTAAAACACCTGCGTTGTATCAAAGCAGATATCGGATGCAATTGTATAGGCATTGTTTCCTAACAAGTGTGAACATGAGTGAGTTTATCAAAATTCTGGCAATAATCTGGCAAAAAATGTTTTACTCTACATGCAAAATGAACAAAATTAATAAATTAATATCATACATTAAAAAAAAAAGTTTAAGATTGTAACATAAAAACAAAAGCATGCTATTTTGAAAGTTTGTAGTTTTTCAGACATTTGATTTTTTTTTTTTTTTGCTCAAGAATTTTGAATTCTGTAACTTCTGTAACATTCCATGAACAACTTTAGAATAACGTTTTTGATATGTGTTAAAAAAAGTTTTACTAACTTTACTGCAAGAACATTTTTTGACAACTTTGAAACTTAAAAATGTTAGCCAACATTCTGAGAATGTTTCCTGTTAGCTGGGCTGGTTGTGTGCAGTATATGGTGTGCAGTATGTACATGTTTAATGCCTGCAGCGTTTCTGTGTTTTGTTTTTGCTGTAGTTTGTTTTGGAAGGTCTCCCCACGCTGTAGTTGAAGATTGTCTGTATATTTAAACACGATGCCAGAAGCAAAACGCCTTCGCCTGTACGACTACAAATAAGCCAATTCCATTGGTGGATCCTTTTTTGAACTTAAATAAATGGTCCAATCGCCACCATGGTCACTGGGACTCGCTGATGTATATGCAAGTGTGCAAATCCACAGACGTACGTACAGTGACACCCGTGCCAAACTCCAGCAATGCGACAGACCTCCCCTCCCATCCTGCTGTGGCTGTTGCCATGGCAACAAGCCCCGGTTTCTGGTACTGAAAACTTGAATCTGACAGGAAGCGCGAGTGGTCTCCAGGGGGCGGGGAACAGGTGGTTTGGATAATAAAGGGGGTGTGGCCATGATCAGGTGTGGACCAGCAGAGTCATTAACCGCCTCTGCTGAGCCGTCCCACCTGTTTGCACAGGTCCAGCGCGGGTGCAAAAACATTTACTCCTTTTGCAAATAGCTCTTGGCTTCCAGGCTCCATGCAGGTGAAGCATTCGCAAACACAAGCTTCTGTTGATTTTTTTTTTCATCTTTACCTCCTTAGAGGCTGCTGTAGGAGAGAAAATGAGTAGAAAAAAACAGGCGTGTTCTCTCACTGAAAATCTGTGAGGTCACACAATCAAGAATCTGTGAGTCTTGCACAATAAAGCTAGCAACGTGTTATGACAATGCAAAGAGGGTCACTTGTTTTCATGTTGACTCATGTTGGAAACGCTTCACTAGCTAACAAGGAACATTCTCAGATCTCTGTTCTCTAAAAGTCCTTTTGAAGTTCTCTCAAAAAGTGTCAAAGACACATCTTGCAATAACAGTTTATATCAAAAACCTTTTTTAAGTTGTTAGTGGAATGATTTGGAAATGTTAAATGTTACAAAGTTGAAATGTTTTGAATATTTAAAATAACATTTTGTTACTTAATGGAAGCTAGTTTTGTGTGTGTGAGTGGGTCAAAACTCCAATCCTGAGGACCTACAGAGCTCCAGATTTTCCATGTCTCCCTTATCTCCTGTGCTAATGAGCTGATGATATGAATCAGTGTTACATAAAGGAGACATACAAAATGTGCAGTTCTGTGGGTCTGGCGTAGCAGAGCTGAGAGCCGCTGTTGTAAAGTACAGTATTAATGAAGACAGACTCAGACGACCTAATGTACTTTCTCTAAAGATATGAAACGTCTTGTTCAGTATGGTTGCATTTTCCGAGATAATGCATTTATGCGATTACTTGAGAAATGATTCTGCTGCGGCCCAGGTGCAGGAAAGATGCATTAGTATTTCCTGACGCATGAGATTTGGGGTGAGCACCTACTAAAGGCGTTTTCTTGTATCTGTGAGCTGAGACAAGGATCACTTAAGACTCATTGAAGGCTTCTCTGTGTGAAGGCCCAGATGATACCTAAAGTTGAGACGTTGAGCTGAGGTGAGATAGACTTATTTCTGTGATGACTACAAGATGAATTCATTTGGGAAAACTTTTACCAGAAATGAAAATCCTTATTCACTCACACCACTTCAAACTCTTGTGGCTTTGTTCTGAGTTTCTGTAGCTCAGTAGGTAGAGCATTTTGTTAGCAGAGCAATGGTTGTGGGTTCGATTTCAAAGAGGCACACATACCGACAACATGGAGAATTTGGATGTACTGTAAGTCATCTTATTTTAACCCGTCTCCTAAAGGCGTAAATGTAAATAAATGGGACACCAATAAAGAATTATGGCACCTTTTGATGCATTATATTAAATATTATTGGTTTCAGTCCCTGACAGAGCAGTAATATTTAAAATACTTGTATGGTACTTTATTTTGTTGTTTTTGGAGGTTGGCAGCTGTGGTCACTGTAATTGTTATGTAAAATTGTTATGTAAAGGAGATGCCAGGATTATCTTTAAAACATGTTTTTTGCATTCCACATAAGAAAGTAGATGAAGAGTTTGGAACTCACAAGTGTAAAACAAAAAATGATGACAGATTTTTTTTTTCCTAGTTTCAACTAACCGTTTAAATGTTGATGAAACTACTCCTCTGAATACTGTATCGTGTTTATCTGAGCCCAAAGTCTTGGAAGAATTAATTAAGTTCCAAGTTTCACACTGTCTTTTTATGTTTGCAATTCTTGTCAAAATTTTTATCCTTTCTTCTTTTCCAACCCATTAATTCCTGATTCCCGTTTCTCAGGAGGAGTTAGCGAGTTAGCCGGAGACATCACAAACCTCCTGCATGCTCCATGCTTTTTTTTTTTTGGTCTCGCTTCCACCTCTTTCCCCAGCCTCCAATTCCCAACACCCCAGTGCGCTTCAGACAGAGTGTGATTGACGTTTCAAGGGTTCTCCCCAACCTCTTGAGTGAAAATCACTTTTTGAATTTAAGTAAAACGTACACACGTCTTTAATGTGTCACTCTTTAATGTGTCATCATGTCTCCCGCTGCTTCCCTCCGCAGGGTTTGTGTGTTTACAGCCTTCAGCAGGCAGTTGAGAAGGTGATGGGAATGTGAGGCCGATGCTGTTGAGATCAGAACAATGACATCAGTGGTAGGAGATTGTGGAGAAGAATGGAAGGGCTTCTCTGCAACACCTCGCTGAGATGTTGTGAGATGTTTTGGTGTCTTTTTAAAACACGGCACAATCAAAACACTTCACAAAAGATCTGCATTAATCTTGAGAAGTACTTGAGTGGTTTGTATTTGTTAAACAAGTGGATCATGTCACTATCAGGCTAACACTTTTATATCACTTATTTATTTGGCAGATGCTTTTATCCAGGGCTTGCATTTCCTGGGATCGAACCCACAACCTTTGAGCTGCTAACGCAATGCTCTACTAGCTGAGCTACAGGAAGACTTATAGTGTAAGAACATTTACCTAACATTGCCATAACATAACAAAAACATCAAAATTGTTCTTTTGAAAGTAAGGTGCAAAACATTCATTTTTTAAATATTTTATTATTGTTTTTGCTTGTTTAGAAGAACATTGTTTAAACATTTTGTATTTCTGTATTATTTTTAAAGCGTTTCACTAACAACATGGTTGGCTAATGTTCTGAGAACATTATTGGGTCGATAGCATGATAGACATTTATCTTTGCTTACTCTGTTAGGACACTGTGCACCTCTGACATCATCATCATCATCATCATCAGTTACAGTACGAGTTGGTTCTGGGTTTGTGTGTTTGCAGACGCTCCTTGGTTTTGATATTTTCTCACGCTGTGACGTTCAGACATTTTTAAGTGTGACTTAAGTGTTTAAACACATTTTTGGGGTTCCAATCTGGCCCACGATGCAGCGGGGCTACAGAAGGCCTTTGCTGTTACATAAGGACTGTGGCGCAGTGCTTTGAAACGCTGCACTCCACATTTCAAAACCGCTCCTCGTGACCCAGTTCCTTTAATTGAGCTTTTCTCCTTTTCTCTCCTCGGCTGCGTCTCCTCTAATCCCTCATGACTCAGTGCTTCTCGACTCCCCACTCATGTTTCTTATTTGCTGTTGTGCTCTTCTGTCACTCTTACTTCTGTTTCTCTCCATGTCTCATTACTGCGTCTCCTCCAACCCTCTCTCCTCTGTCTTTTGTACCTCTCCGCTTCTACTTCTCCAAAGTCCAATATCTTTCTTTCCAGCTCCCTGCCTCTCCTGTTGAGCACCTTGATCCGACTCTCACTCAATCTGTTATCTCTTCTCCTCTAAAAGCTCAGATCCTACAGCTTTCTGATCTCTCGTCTTAAGATTCTGCAGAATTGAGCAAATCCGATGTCTTATTTAGCCTCTTCTGGTTGGAAAAAAATCACAAATGAGGTCTTCTAACATCTCGATTGTTTCTGTAGGACAGCGGTGAGATGATGGCTGCGACGCACGCTGCAGGACTGAATGAAACGTGTCTGCGGATGCTTCATCTTATGTGCACGTCGCCTGTGTTGTTTTAGCACCTGATTCGCTAAATCGATTATGCTAATCAGATAGAAAACATAAAATCTCTGTTGAACACAGTTTGACACAGTTTCTGATCTGTGTTGAGGGAAGATTATTTTTTGCTTTAGGCTTTTCCACTGAGATGAACTTTGTGCGTGATCTCAAATCCACATCTCCTGAGCTATAGAAGAGATCTCAAACATGTCTCCAAATGATCTGCGCTTTGCTTTTGTAGCTTTTATGTTTTTGTTTTTTAATAGCTGTAGACTCCTACTGTACGTTCACAAATGTCTCAATGTGTTTCTCCAAAGGAATATGAGGTGTTGATATTTTAATGAAACCTAACTGGCATCTTCATTTTGTCTCCTGAGCCATTAACGAGATCTCTGAGCATCACGTTTTTGCATTCCAGAGAATCAGCAGAGCTGAACACATCCGATAGCTTATTTAGCCGGATCTCCTCCTGCTATCTGCCTTCCAACCAATTACCAACACCAGCGCTGGGTGCTTCCCCCGCAAACGCGGCACGATCGCCTCCCCCTCGTTTCCGACACCCTCGACACTAAGCAGCCCCACAGCCATCACCTCCAATTACCCAACTGCCACGGCCCGGCCCCCCTCCGAGCCTCTACTGATTGTCTCACTGTGTGTCTGTCTTCTCTTCATGCTTTTTCTATTCTGTTCCTCAACACAATTATCACACCAGCCCTTCTCTCTCCTTCCTGTCGACACACCCCTCCCTCACGCCTGATCTCTCCGGTATCATCTGCCTGATTTCTGAGCTGTTTTAATTAAGGCAGCTCTCAACCACTTTCTTACAATCTTGTTACTGTTCAACCCGTTAAGGGTGTTTTGTTTGTTCCCTCGTTGGCGAGTAAGTTAACGCCCAGGGTGTCTTTCGTGTCTGGGGACACAGCACGGGCTTTGTGCCATTTAGGATTGAACTGAGTTTGCATTTAAAATGCTAATTCACTTCCTAAATTTGAAACGAGGTCGCAAAAAGGAGGCAGAATTTGTGATTTTGTTTCTGTGCAGGAAGTTAACGTTAAGGAAACTGGATTAGAATGTAATTAACTTCAAAGGTAACAGCTTTAACCTGTAACCTGTTGTCATTCGCGCAACGTGGGATTTAAAGAAAGATTGAATTATATTAATAATCAGTGTTTGAAATGTCACCTCAGTCTGAATGCAGTGGTGAGATGTCAAATTTGTCTGTCAGTTTTTGTTTTTGCGTGTTTTTGGAGGAAGCATGACTTTGCAGAGCGCTCTGAAGGGATGCTAGCATCAGTGTTTTCAAAACCATATTCCTTTTTATTTTTAAAGGTGTCTTAAAATGACACTCACCTTCAAATTTACTAAAACGTCACTTATCTTTTTTGGGTGGTAGGTAAATTTTAACATCAGCGCCGCCCACCGAGTGTCTTTTGTCATTTAAAAACATACGAAAGAAACATGCAAAGTAGATGAATGTCCCACGGTGATGTTTGAGGGCAACTGTGTGTGTTTGCTTCTCTGCACCTGTTTGTTTGGCTTTGTGCTGATGGCTTTTGCTTTGCTTATTGCCGCTCACTGCCTTCAGGTTAGAATCCCACATCCTCTTTACTTTCCTCCGATGTGCCGCCTTCTTAATTGAAAGCTTCTATAAAAGTGTTTTATTGCCTGTGGCTTTGGTGTCATGGAGGCGTCAATCGTTCAGACGTAGGGAAATCAGTTTTTTGTGAGGAAACATAACTTCAGTTCATTTGTGATCCTGTCTTACACAGCAAAGACTCGTAAGATTAAGGATCTTCCTAAGAAACAACAGGAAACATTCTTAAAACGTTGGGTAAAGTTCTTGCTACATGTTCAAAAAAGTTCTTTCAGTAGAATTTGTGTATAGAATTTAACGTTCTGTAGGATTTAACATTATATATTATGTATATTAAAAACATCATTTTACTACTAATTTAAAGAATATTTTATAAACATTTAAGAATAAAAAATGTTTTAGTAACGTTCTTAAGTAACCAAGAAATAACGTTAATACAGTCTAAAGGATTATTTAAATATTCAGAATGATATTTTTAACATTTTGTTACGTAATGGAAAGTTTAAACACTGTAAAGTGTTTTCTATATTGTAATTTATTCTGATCAAAAACCTCCCAGTTAGACAGGAAGGGTGCTTCAGTTTGTGTTAATGTATCATCCTATGAGTGGGTTTATCTAACATAGTTTAAACCACGATAATATGAGAACAGGAAGTCAGATGTTGGCAGCTTTTGCACACAGTTGTATTGAGAAAGTCCAGGAAATGTGTTCAGACTTTAAAATCATAATTATTGGTCGTCTTTCAGATGCCTGAGGTTAGAGGAACTGGTGATTTGGGCTGTTTTTGTGCAGTACGCGTCAGACAGTGAGTGTGGGGTCGGTGGGCGGTTTGTGGGTGTGTCATCAAAGGATAAGATTAGGTTCTTACCTCTCAGTAAACACAAAAGGGTTTAGAAAACAGAATCCCTTCATTTGTGACATTGCATCAATACTGTTTTTTGACCTCTAATCCTCTCTGCGCCCCGTCGCTGACTCTCAGCCCCAATCTAATGACACACGCCCTACAGCCTCGGCATCAAAGTTTACGACGAGCCGCCCTGCCTTCCATCTCATTTCAGAAGTTCCTTTTGAAGTAAAAGTTCACTGACGCTTTAAGAACAACTTATTTGCTATCTGTTTTCTATTGATTTCTCCTCAGAAGAGTTGGATAGACGGATCGATGTTAGCATGACCTCCAGCAGGGGTATCGGTTGATCTTTAACCAATTCCACGCTGTCAGGGCCGGGAGAAATACTCCAACAACGTTTTATGCTTTTGTTCTTCATGTATTTTCCGATGAACACCCAACAGGACTCTGGGTGCATTTTTCCTTGTTTTTTGTTCTCAGTATTGAATTCTTAAACGCTGTGACTGTAAAATATCAGCCATTATTCCAAATCGTTACGAGTCGTCGATATTAAAACACAAAGTAATGAAACGACACACAAAGGCTGGAGAAAGAGCAGGCTTGAGTCGTGCCGAACGTTTACCCGCTTCGTCTCTGTTGGCTGCTGATTATTTTGTGTTTTTATATCCATGTGGTGATTATTCAATTACGGGAATGTTTCTGTCCTTCAGGATGATTTTAAAGGAAAAAAAAACGCTTTTATACAATCAATTTTTCTAGTTTTAAATGGTAGATTGTTATAGCGTTAACTTTATATTGTGTCTCTTAATTCATTTTTTCTCATTTTTTTTTTTTAGTGTTGAAAGTAGAAACTTGCTAAACTTTAAATATTTCAGGCTTGTTCCCTTTTCAGACGTTTTATAACCTCTCGACAATAAAAGTGTTAATTAAATCAAAAAAGTTAAAATCAGGAAAATCCGCTTTGCAGTTTTTCTTGAGAGCTTAAACTTTTTCTATTCATTTGGTATTCATGTGTTTAATTCGTTTTTTAATAATACAGAATTACTGTCCCCAGTATTGTTATTATTGCCATCACTCCAAGCATTTACAGCGATTGAATTACTCTAAAAAAAGGTTATATTCGGTTCTGATGGAAATTAGGTTTGACAGGGAAGTAAATTTCTGCCTGGACTGATCATATATTCTGGCACTGGCTGAGCACAACCAGAAACAACTTATATTATTAAAATATATATTTTTTTAGTTTTTTTAAACATTCTATAACTTTCCCAGACCTGGAAATCACAATTGTAACATTCTCTGATATTTCCAGGTTTTTCTCTGTACCTCTGGAGCCATTAATTTCTTGCGCCATAAATTTTTATTCCCTAACATCTGTGGGCCGGTTTTGTTCCAGCGCTCAGGAGTTAGTGAATCTTCACAGAGAACTTTGATTTAAAACTCAACCACAGAAGTTCTCCAGTTAATGTTCAGACTCAGACACTATTTGATCAAGCCCTCCACCCGGAATCACTGGCTCCCTGTGGCTCCGGCTCCCAAATTCCTAAGGCACACTGTATTGACTTCTGTTCTCCCCTCAGCTCTTGCTTGGCTTTGACCAAGCGTGCAAATGGCAAATGGACAGCGCGGGTCCCTCCGGCCTGGACGCTGCATGTCTTATTCATGAGGGCAGGTCTCTCGCCGTCACACTCCATATGAAAGGACAAGAGCTGGCCTGAGCAAAACTCCCACGGCTGTCCTGCGTGACATTTCCACTTTGCGCTGGTTCGTTCCCATTCTTCCAGAGCCCAGAGTTATAATGGTAATGGCCACGTGGGGTGAGAGGACATGCCTTCTCGTGAGATGCGGTCCTCTGACACGGTGAGGTGACTGGTTGTTTATTGTATGCAGAAACGCACTGCAAAGTTCTGTTATAAAGATCAGTGAGGTGCTTGAATAACTGCTGTAAACAAAGAAAAATGAAAGGTTTTGTTTAACTTTTTTATTATACATTCAGAATATAACTTTTTTTGTTTTTTCAGTATTAAAATAAATGTCTATTTTTTTGCTTTGTTTAGTTCAGGTGGATGTTCTTGCAGTGCGTTCTGGGATGCCCTTCCTTTATGTGTGCGTGTGTGTATGATGTATGGTGTGTGTTTGTGTGATGTATGGTGTGTTTGTTTGTGTGCGTGTGTGTGTGGTGTGTGCGTGTGTGTTTGTGTATGGTGTGTGTGTGTGAGTGTATATATACATATGTATGTATATATATGTGTGTGTATTTGCTACTAAAAATATGTGCATATATATGTGTGTATATATATATGGGAGCATTTGTTTAATGAACAGGTCAACTACAAAGTAGAACATTTGTGGTTTATTCTCCCTTTAAGAGATTCTTTCCATGCAGTGGCAGTCAATTTGTAGTTACTACAGCTGCAAACAAGACTAGTCGTTTATAGTCAGAGATTTCTGAAGCCATACGATAACATTGTTTGTCAAACAGTCTGAAATCTGTGACTTAATCTGGACAGACATGCGTCACTGTTCAACACTGGTCAACACGCGTCACTGTTTGGAAACGAGTCCTAAAAATGTTTTTTGTGCGTTCTGCAGTCAGATAGCAGCACACGGTTCTGGATCAACATCAGGGTCCGAGAATTTTCTTTAGATAAACTGTTTCTGGAAGTCATGAATAATTAACCGTACAATTATTGGTCTAGTAAGAGATGATTGTGAAAGGGTCGATGAATTCACTGAGACAGAATGATCTTTAGAAAATGATGTCTGTGAAACATGCAGCTGATGCATGTATGCGTCGCAGTTCTCCAGCTGCATGCAGCAGGTCATACGTGAAAAGGACGCTTTGTTCTGACTGTAGCTGTTTAGCCACCGCAGGTTTGTTAAGCATAAATTGATTGATCAAATTTTAATGGGATCTGCTGATTCGCGATCAGTCCGTTTTAGAGGGTCAATCCATCACTCGCTCTATTCTTTCTCTTCCTCTCATTAACTCAATCGGTCTATCTTTCCTCTTCCATTTAACTGCCTTAGAAAAGGAAATTATCGCCTTATTAAAATTTAATTGCGGCCAATTTGACTCTTTCCTCCTCGAAATGTCTTCCGTTATTTACATGCAACTTTAGTGTTTGTAAAACATTTAAACATTATGCTTTTTGCAACAATTACCATTAGGAATCTGATTCACTTCATTCTAAAGCGAGAAATGTGGCGTTACGCTCATTAAACACATTAATGGTTTAGTGCCTGCGGTTTTATCTGCTGTGTTGGCGTCTTATTGTTGAAACTAGCCATTGAGGTATGAACTCTTAAAAGACTTTTATTTTATAAACCACTTAAGGGACATTTGCTTTATAAATCACCAGGTAGAATTATATTTTATGGTTTTACATTTATTTATTTGTCAGATGCTTTTATCTGAAATGACTTACTTTATTGTGAATTCAAGGTATACATTTTGAGTTAAATACTTGTTTACTGGGATCAAACCCACAACCTTTGTGCTGCTGACGCAATGCTCTACTAGTTGAGTTACATGAATGTCACTGCAGAAAAAATGATTTTGCATTTAATGTTGTGCAAAATATTTCATTTTTATCTTACCAAAAAAATCATCAGACAGTATAAAATACAAACATACAATAAGCAAAACTATGAGATTAATACTTGTTTTCAAAAAGACATAAAGCGCTTAAAAAATGTGCTAATGTCTATTTAGTGTTTAATCTAGTTTGTATATGATAAACACTAGTATCTTAGACACAAATTTGATATTGAGATTTTAACACAAATATTAAGATGTTTGATGAAGAGCATGGTTTGTATTATAACATGATCTTCACTGACTGCAGCGTATGACCTTTTCTGCTGATGTGACTGCATGCCTGACTGTTTCCTAATGAATGCGCAGCACCGCAGTGTATGCGACTATGCACCAGAGATGCCCGCATATAGGCACATGTGTGCGTGCATGCGTTTGTGCACACATGCTTGTGTGACAAATGGACACTGCAGTGCTTTGGTGCAATGTCTCCACTGAGGGATTTCAGAGCCGCTGAAATGACATGGTTCTATCTTTGACCCATATACAGGTTTTTCCAATCTCTTCCTGTGTGCTTCTCCGCTGAGAGAGAGACTATTGCGGCATCCCACTTACTGAGCCTCATAAATCACAGACTGTGGCAGGATTATGTTGTCGTGACAAAAAAGGCAGCTGTCTTACACACGTACGGAAGTATCGACAAGCTATTGCATGGCGTTGTTTAAAGCAAAAGACGTCTTAAAATTATGAGGTAAAGTTAAAATTACGTGTGCTTTTATAATGATACAGGAAGTGTACTTTGAAAAGTGAGAGTATTACTGAGAATAAGTGGGAATTGGAGAACTAAGCTGATAAATGGAAAGAGGATGTATGATTCAGGCAGGCTGAGACTAGTGCCTGCAGTTCCACAGCCTGATCAATAATGTAAACATGCAGATTAGCCAAAAACAGACACAAGCTACTTGTTTTTTTGCCTTAAAGCGATAGTTCTTCTGAAATGGCATTGCTTACTGACCCTCAATACATCCTAAACTCATGTATGTTTCTTACAGAGATGTTTCACTAACTGAAACATAAGGTGAAGTCATTCGCTAAAATCATTTGTATTTGCATATGAAAGGATGATATAGCAACATCAGTTACTGTTGATTTTATTTCATTGTTTATTTATATTATTTACAACCTTTGTGTTGCTGTGACCTACAGTAGCTAACAATTCTAGGTTGTAAGAACATTTTACTAACGTTGCCATTAAGTAACAAAAACATGTTCTAGGAACGTTCAGAATAGCCGGATTTTAGCCGTGTGACATCGTTCTTTACCCGTTCCGTGAAGTTGCTGTGAGGTGATTTGATTGGACTTTGTGATCTTTTCAGATGTGTGTGTAAATGGACTGTGGGCGGCTCGTCTGAGGGGAAAACTGTCCCTGTCTGGAGCCATTTTTAGCGAGTTAAAAGCCGGCAGCGGACGCAAAAAGGCATGAAATTTTGGAAATGTGTTTTGAAATGAATATGAAAAATGGAGGTAGAGAGCGAGAGAAAAAAGCGAGTTGTTAAAAGAAGTTGTGGACGGTTTGTGTAGCTGAGGGACACCCTCTGGGGACCCTGTTTTTAGACGGCAGAAAGATGAACAGCACTTTGCAATTAACTAGAGTAACAGGATAACAAGAAAAGAATGACAAAAAGTCAAAACCAGTCCGGGGGGGACGGCAGGTGTGTGTGTGTGTGTGTGTGTGTGTGTGTGAGATGATAGAATTGCAGAATGGTCAATTGGTTTCTGAAGCTCAGCCAAAGGTTTGAAAAGCAGCGATGGCAAAAGCATTTTCTTTATTACTTCCTGTCACCTGACGCCTGCTGGCGGTTCCACCCGTTTATAAATCTCCCGTGAAGCGTCTGAGTCAGGTCTGATGTCACTGAGCTGAAGTCACAGCATGAACGGAGCAATTCCTGCGTTATATTGTTGAGGTAATGCTTTTTAAGATGTTTACCTAGACTTGTTTTGACCTTTTGGGCTAGATATTTGCTTCACGCACCAACTGTTGTTTTTGTTCTTCATTAAATGGTCATTATAGATGTTGAATTTCCTTCATGCTCAAACACAATATTTTTGACACTGCGATAATTCTTATGTTTTGTCAAACAATGCCAGTTTTGCCCATATATGGAGCCATTTTATGTTTTTGACAGCTAATGCTACAGTATTATTGCTAAAGCTTAGATTACTGTTACTTTGAGTTGTCTTATGCGTTACATTAGCATACTGCTAATCTTCTGCAGTCTCTGTGCATCTTTGTGCCTGCTGGCCTTTGAAGGGCGGGGTTTGGAAAGAGGGGTGTGTCTAATGGGGTGTGTCTAATTTTGTGGCTAAGTCTTGTGGAACAGCTAGCATCACTTTCAGCACCTGTAATTGTGTTTGGGTTATATTAATGAAATTACCTGACGGTCTGATGAACAGGAAACGCCAGCCTGAGGTCATGAGGAGGAAGATGAGTGATGAAGAAGCTGCGAGTCTGAGATCTGTGTGGTGGATCTACAGTTCTGCCGTTGAACCTGTCAGAGACTGACTAAAGATCTGGCTTTGTGTGTCACATCTCTACAAAATCTCTGTCAGACTGTTTCTGTCTGTCTTTATCTCCGGCCCAGGAGACCCCCACCTGTTTCTCCTGTCTGTGTGTTGGGTCTGTCTGTCTCTCGTTTTCTTCTGCTCTGCTCTCGGGGGGTCTGAACTACGAAGGGCTGAGGGAACTTGTCGATCTTGTACGCTCAGATAAGCCGGGGAATTAGCGGAGTAAGATCAGGCGTGCCGTCGGTGACAGGTTCAGGATGTGGATGAGAGAAACTCAACAGGTTTTTTCTTTTGACTGTTTCGAATCTTTTCAATGAATCGGTTGAAGCAGAACAGGTTTGTTTGAGGGAGTTTAACCTTGAAAGACGACAGGAGTTGATGGTTGCAGTCGAGGGACAAATCAAAAACACAGTCATACCTCTCCTGTTAACCCTTAAACTCTTTGTTTTTGTACCTATTTTTGTGTTCTGTCTTACTCTGTAGGCAGAAGCATAAACTATTTACCCAGCTAACAGGAAGCGTTCTCAGACGTCCCAAAGTTACCAGAAAAGTTTGCAGTAACATCAGTAGAAATATATAACGTCTAAAAAACTGGTTTAAACTTTACTAGAACTTAAAAGAAGTAATGTTTTTGTTACATAATGAAAACATTCTTACAACCTTAAATTGATGTAATGTTTCTGCAGAATGACTAATTGTGGTGTCTTGTGTGATTCAGAAGAGCGACATGATCAGTGATGGAATCCACAGGTGATGTTGAGGAGATGCAGAAGATCTGATGATTCATGAATGAGTCACTGCAGTCGCTGCTTTGACATGAAGATGAAGATGATGTAATCTTACATGCGTATTGTATCCCCTAAATCGTCCTCATCCATTTTAGTTTAATAGGCACACTAGACACGCTTTCAGTAATGTGATTAGGATCACGGCTTGTACGGAGATTTCATATTAATACTGTAGAGGATTTGCCCAACTTCACACACTTAGACATATATATTCAAACCTATATGATAATTTACATGTATAGTTTAGTAACTCTTATGTTGCTGTAACCCTGTGACTTTTGATCTTCTGTGGAACATAAAGTTAGCTAACAGGGAACGTTCTAAGACCAATGCTCTTGGATGCTTATACAAAGGGAACAGTATTAAAATGTATGTTTGATTAGTTTTCTTCTAACTAAACAATGGCTTTTGAATGTGGAACTAGAACATTGAACTTTCAAAATAACCTTTTTAATGTTTTTGTTACATTTGTAAACCTTAACAGAACATTCCTACAACCTTAAACTGTGAACTGGGTCTTCAGCAGAGGAGATGATTGAAAGATTGTTAGTTCCTCACACAGTCAGCATTCCTCAGAAAGGTTTCTTGTGTTTCACACAAGAAGTTTGAAATGACATGAAAATGAAGAAGAGAGGCTGGAAAATTCATCTATGGTGAACACACAATTTACACGCAGGACCAGTGCGGTTTCTTATTCAAACCCTTTGGCTGTACACGGTCTATAAAATGAATCCATCTTGCTGAAATTGTTTGGCTTGTGCACCTCAGAATTCTTCCTGTTGAATTTTTAAGAGGCATGGTAACTCGAGTCTCTTATAGAGCATGGCAGATATTTCAGGAAACACATAAGCACTTAAAAGAACCACTGAATCGTTTTTAACCAGTTTTATTAAAATAAGCTCCTCAAAAGAACCAATTTGTGTGAGTAAGTCAGATTTTCCATCACCAGCGAGAAGCATGTATGTCCCCTTGTGCCCAACAGCAGGCAATGACATCAAACATCAGCCCTGCCCTGCAGCACATAGGCTGATATGGACTTGGAAGACGAGCAAATTTTGGTTTGAGGGTGACATGCTGGTCTTAAGAATTGATGAAATGCTTATAGGCAGCCCTTGGGCTCCTAACATCAGAGTTTAATTGGAACTGTCAGATGGCAAGTTAATCCGACCTCCTGTAAATGTGTGGAGATAATTCTGAAGAAGGACCGACTGATATATGACAGAACCGTCACATTAACTCCTCAGCCTGGAGCCAACACCAAAATAAATCACAACATCATCTGTTTATCATTTATTTTTAAATCCACTGGAACAGCATGCGGCATGCTTGGAGAACTTTAGGACACTTTTTGGAAGTGTGTGTTGATCTTCAGGAAATGAAAGAGTCACTTAAGACCTAATGGAGAATAAAAGAACGGAAGGGCCAAAATAAATCTTCACAAATAATGATAAACATCTCATTTTAATCCAATAAAATGCATCACTGAGGTGTGTAGAATGATAATTGTATTCCTACAGAACATCTGGTAGCCTTATCAGAGATTACAGAATCAACAAGATGTTGTAGTTTTGTTACCATAAACGAGGGACGAGTGCAACACGCAATATGGCTGCTGTAGCGAAGGATGTCCCGCCTACTTGTAGATAGAGCCAATCGTAACGTTCCTTGGGGGAGTGGTTTTGTACAGGACGTGGCGAGGTACTTGATAGCCTTTGTGCCTTAAGCTATTTGAGACACTTGTTTTTATTGCTCAAGGGACAAAATTTGTGGTTCAGTTGATGTCAGGTTTAATAGTTGGTTGGAAATATGTTGTTTTATTGTGACCTTAGCTAGCAGTTTTACAGGTATTTGTCTGAGGCGTTGCAAAGATTGCCACCATGTGCGGCGACTTCCTTGAAGGGAACTTTGACCTTATATACAATAATTAATATTTTATTATATTATATTATTGAAGGTTTTTTTGGTACTGTGTTGACATTCAGATTGGAACTGAAAGGGTCGCTCATCAGTTCGGTTCCAGTGGAAACGAACGGTTAGATCACTTTCAACCCCATCAAGCGCTCAGTAAATTATGTGTAAGACACCTGAGAAAAACTGCCTTGATATTCTTGTTTGAAATTGAAATCGCGCATAATTTAATAATTTCGTTTTCAAACTCAGGCATTTTCTGCTGGTCTAAATCACCGCTTGCTAAAAGCACTCTGAGAAATAAGGATAAGAGTCACTGAGGATAAAATACTTAAAGGCAAGTGTGTAATTTTGTTGATGTTAAAATACTTCTGCTTACTCCAGTTTAATGTGCAGAGACAACTAAAGCCTTTCATATGTTAACTTTCTGACAAGCATAAACAGGCATTCCTGTGAACGTATATATATATAAAACTTTATACATATATAAAGTATAAAACATTACACAGTTAAAAATTATTAAATTATATTATTACAGAGCAATACTGTTTGTGTCTAAAAAAACTGAACGTTCCTTTACAGTTTTCACTACTTATGGAAATATAAGGGTAGCGTTTTGACAGCCTAAATTTGTTAGCTGGGATTATTATTTTTTTTAAACTGCTCATTGTATGTTTATGTTTTACTAACCCCCTTTTTTAACACATTTTTACTTGTATGCCTGATTCGCAGCCCCTCAGCGTAATGACATCATCACCCACCGGCACGAACATGGGTTGCGGATGGGCTGCGAGACATTGATATGTCTCCTGTCTGAGAGTCGGGGAGAGCCGGCATTGTGATCTTCCAATTGCAGAGCCACGCTAAGCCAGGCTGCGAGAGCAGATTAAATGTCTCTCTATCGATCGGGGCTCTTTAATGCGGCTTCGCCTCGAAAGCAAAAACCCAAAATATGCTGTCGCTGTGCTTCTCCACTGGTGTTTTATGAGGGCCACTCGGCTGAACGGCTGAAAGGCTTCAGTTAATGCCGTCATCAAGGGAACCGTGCGTTTGTGTAACTGAGCTGCCATCGTAACGCCAAGTGCTGCTTCTCATCCCAGCAAAACAAAACCGGCAGACGGAAAAAGCAAACAACAACAGCAACACAAGTACGTCGTGTGGAAGAAAGCCAGGGAATTCTCAGAGGCTCAGGCAGGGTTTTGGAGTGGCGGGGCTTGTGTTTGAAGTTTTATGAAGAGAATTATGTTGAAGATCAACGTTGAACGTTCAGGGTTCAAATAAATATTAGTTTTGAGGGTTTTTAGCCATGGTGTGAGAGGTGATGTGGCGTTTTTACAAA
>JBAJNP010001132.1:0-68451 GCA_036877545.1 Yasuhikotakia modesta
GTACAAGCTAGGAAGTGTTCTGTGAATCATTTTTCTTATTGTCTTACTGTCATTCTCTTACAGTGTTCCTGTAGCTCAACTGGTAGAGCATTGCGTTAGCAGCGCAAAGGTTGTGGGTTCGATCACAGGGAAGATGCAGTAAAATACTAAAAATGTATGTATGTAAAAGTGACATAATTTTTTCATTCAGTTTAATGTAAATCTTGAATTTGCTGTAACTTTGGATAAAAGTGTCTGCCAAATGTAAAATAATATTTGCTAATTATTTCAATTTTGGCTCTTGGTTTTAAAACTGTTCCAACGCTTAATTTGTAAAGCATGAAAAGTTGTTCTTGTTTTATTTGAGGTGCAAGCCATTTGAGTGTGTACCACATTAAATTGTTACTAATTGTACATCACTATTTCTTTGCCTATGAGATTAATATATATATATTTATGCATTTGGCAGGCAGTTATATTCTTGAAGTGAAGGCAAGCATCAGAATTTTAATCTGGGACTGACAGCAATTTAGCAACCGCCTAGCAACACATTGGCATTGTACTGGTAAGTTTTGCATGGGCAAAATAACATTTTTAACGTTTTTGTTACATATTGGAAACGTTAGTGAAATGTTCTCACAACCTAAAATAGCTGAGTTCCATTCAGATATTTAAAATAAAGATATGCAGGTGAATCTGAAGAGAATGCAGATGTGCACCCATGCATCCGTGCATTCATGCAGTTTAGTGTTACTTCAAAGTCAGACAGCACACCTCGAGCGCAGCCCATTTGTAGCGCGCTAATGATCGGAACATGAATGTTTTTATTCAGACACAGCCAGACTCGACAGAGAATGAGTTCCTGCTGACGAAAATTACCCAGCATTGCAAGCGATTGCACTATAAGCCCTGTTTCAAACATGCATACTGTAGACAGGAAATGACATGCCACGGTAATAGCAGGACAGACATGACAGCCTGTTGTCATTATGTCTCATCTCTCTCTTCAGCCCTGCTGCTGTGCTGTGGATTGGCACACGCTCCACACGCAGAGAGACGGACTCCCAGTAAAAGCTAATGTATGTCTTTACTAGATTCTCTCTTACTTTGTTTCCATAAACATCACTCTCTGCTAATTTCAAGCGCTTTTTTGTGTTCCGTTGCATGTGCTGCAGCTTTCACCCTCTGTACTCGCCGCTGCCACAATGGCTGTTCTGGCTCAAAGGACTTGTCAACAACCGGCTAAACTGAAAGCCCTTTTGTTGCGAGTTTGTCTGCATTATCTAAAGTGTCCTCAAACCACTCTGGAGAACGGGGTGGGCAGTCTATCAGCCCCCTGTGCTGTATAGTGTATGACTTTTAACATTTAGTTTGTATTGTTAGAGCCAATTTGCAAGAGATGGACTGTCCACATCATTTGTTTCAATAGAAGGCCACCACCATTGTTTGTCGCCATTGAAAAACGTATTTTTAAGTGTATACGTGTGTTCTGCAAACAATGCTGCATGTTTGGTCTCTAAAGTAGATGGACTAGATTATTTAGGGCCATGTTATTTCGTATACTGACAAAATAATTTTCCTAACTGGAACTGACTTCCAGGAAAAGAATATCAGAAAGGAGTTTACTAGAAAATAAAAAAAACGTACTTTTACAATTTTTATCTTGAATTGAGTTTAATATTATTTTCTTACACCAAGCATAAACCTCACAAATGTTTATACTTGTGTATGCAAAATTTATTCTTAAAAAAATAAGTCGTGATATCTTATTTATCTTGCTTTAAGGATGCTTGAATATTCCTACCAGTAAACAAGGCTAAAAAACTAATTAAGAAAATGATTTCTGCATCGTAAATGATTGTATGTTTTTCTATATCCTACATCAAAATACATCATCAGTGCAAATAATTAGGTAAATTTATGCTTTTCAAGTGGAGCGTGTAAAATTTTCAGTCAAACGTTTCCAATACGTTACGTGAACAGAAATTAAAGTGTGCCTGCACCAAACTAAATTTCTAAAGGAGTGAAATATTCATGTTACGGTGATGTGAAATGCTGTGGTGCTGATGTGCTGCTCTGTGCTTAATACCAAAATGTTTTGAAGTCGTAAGCCGTCTTTTTGGCAACATAACTGAGTGAAGCAGTCTTGAGGGCAACTCTAAGTTGACATTAATAGCTGTGTTCTTCTCAGAAAAATGTGTCACTAAAGGCCTTTGGGTAGACTGATGTCCTGGTTGGTTCCCTGAGGGGTCAACGTGAACCTCTGGAGTATGAATGAGGGGGAGGCAGAATGGGTTTGATGAAGAAAATAAGCACTCGATTAAGACCACATACAGCCACACAGGAAGTGCTGAATGCATCTCGAACAGTTTTAAGATGGTCTTGCCTCACTTTGTTTTGCACCAGCAGGCATTCCTATATTTCATCTATTATACATCAAACTCGCTTGGACCTAAATCAGAACTTTCCTGAAAGAACAGAAGCACAGAGAAACCTGCAGTAGATTAGCCACCGTAAGCACTTTTCCAGGGCTTATTTTAAGCAGTTTTAAGAGTTTTCATTAAACGCACACAGAGCAACAACGTGACTTTGTAATCTGCACACCTTCACAACTGCATCGCGGTTCACAAAGGTATAATTGTTGTGTTGAGATTTAATAAAATGCAAATGCACTTGGCATTTCAGAATCAATTTAATACTGGAAGGTTTAGCTCTCATCCACAAATCCCCGGATAACATTGTTTTAAACCTTGTTAATAGTCTTAGTATCTGGAGTGCACAAAGCGATAGCACAATGAATAAAAATGAGCGACTTCGAGAGCGGTGTAATTTTCCAAATTAATGGGAGCCACAACCATTTGGCAAATTACTTTTTATAATGGGTGAAACTGTATTTACATCTTCGCCCAGGCTGTATAAGATTATTTGCGCGTTGGGAAACGATTACAAAGCAAACTGATGCGCTGAACAATGCGTTATTGTCTGTGTGCCGCCTTTTGTGCTTTGATAAATGTGCTGTAGTTTGTGGGCGTCGGTTGAAGCTCTGTGTTCGGGGAGCATATGGAGACATTGTGCCTCGCGCCCCTTGGGCTCGCTGGCTCAGAACTGTAGGCAGGCCATCGGTGTCAAATATCCGTAATGAGCAACTGAAGCTGTAACCTTTATGTGTAGGTTTCATCATTATTTTATTATCAAAATGATGAGTCATCTGTGTTTTAGCCACTAGCATACAACTACACGTCTGATGTCATCTCATGTTTTGGTGTGAGATGACATTTCGGTGTTTGCCTGTCCTCCACACAGGCCCCAATTATGAATGATGATATTTCTGTTTGTGAAGGTGTAACCATTATATTTGGCAGGGGATGCATGAGGCAAATGTTGTTGCTGAGGAAAGGTTGTGTTTTCATGCAGCAAAGAATGCTGTTATTGTGATTCAACAGCTTACAACTGCACATCTGTAAGTGTGATAGTGTAGCAGTTCTATAATAAATAATAACATTTTAATCAAGTAACATTGCAGATAAAAGTAACTGTTTGGTTTGTGTTTGCATTTTTAGCCACCAATAAAAATGACTGGAGTATAACGTGAGTGGAATGGAATCACAGAAAGTTCCCATCGCTGCATTCCGCTCAAGATCCACTCCATGTTTTTGCTTTCACTGGTGGAACAAACTCAGTTTTAGAGTGAGAATAAACATAGACAGTATGACTTTGAAAAAACTGCTACTTGCTTCAGGCAAAATAACAAGACTGCTTTTCACTCTGTGCTGGAACTTTTGTACAAATGAAGAATGTGAAATGACTTAAATCAGCGTGGGCTGATTTAAATAGGGTCCGTTTTGTATGCTTTTTGTGGCATGTGCATGTTTTTGGTTTTAAAAGCATTTACCTGAGGTACATCAGCTGTACATGCTGTAGAGTTTCCAGCAACAATAACAAAACATAATTCATTCTTTTTTAAAATGACCATTGGACTGTCTCATTCACGGCCATTTTAATGTAACTTTAACAGCCATTTTTTCTCTGCACCTTTTTTTTAGGTCTATATTTAAAACTAATTAGAAGTGGTTTTCCCTTTTTTCCCGGAGGAAGAGTTTTATGCTTGTGGAAATTACAATCTCTGTGAGGCTCGCTGTTGGATGTCATTGCCAAATTCTCTCTGCAGAGATTGGGATGCAATAGGGGGCCTTTCTGCCTCAGATACAGGTTTTCCGCTGGCTGATGGATGAGAAAAGAGGAGATGACTCCACACAATGCAGCATAACCAGAGTAATTTTCCAGGTGACGATTTTATTTGGGGACATAGGAACCATATTCTGTTTTTGCATTAACGCCTGTTGACCTTTCAAACTGATTTTGTGGCTTATCGCTGCTCTTTAGTGATTGTTAGGCTCAGGGCTGAAGGATCGCCCTGCAAGATCTACAGTGAAATCCATTGAGACCCCCTAATGTTATTCAAGCCCCTCTCAGCGCTTCGTTTGAACTGATGCTTCTGTTAATGTGCAGGAACAGCTTGGCCGTGGCAGAACCTCACCTGTGCTTCCAATCGCATGACTTCCTCGGTGGTTATGATCTTTATTTGAACGGTGGCTTGGTGTTAGCGTTCATCTGAGGGCCAGATTCATGCTACTTGGGCTGCTTTCACTGAGGATGGACCGAAAAAATTTCCTCACTGCATCCGGTCTCACATGATTAAAGAAACTCCAAACTTTTATGCTCTTTGAAGAGCGGCTTTGAATACGGAGGCTCCCGAGGCCTCTGCGATGTTATTATTCACCGGTTGCTGCAATAATTGGCTTTCACAGAGTATTATTTTTGCATTAAATTTATAATTTAGATGCAACAACAAACCTTTAGGGCATTAACTCGTATTTACTTCCAAATATGAGTCTGTTTAACCATCATATGTCAATATCTAAAAATGAGTCAATGAGCTCAATTTCTTACCCATTTATGGTAGAGATCTGACACTCTGCATCAAACGTGTCAAAGCAACTTCTGATGCTCGGCTTACAAAGGCAAGACTGTGAGCTGTCAGCACGCACTTCCTTCCTGTGTTACACGCTTCAGCTCCCCAGATATGGTTTATAGCCTTTGACACCATGTTACTCCTGTTTCATATTCCTCCTCCTGTTCTGCTTCTTCGTTCACCTGATGAGTCCAAAAGTTCAAAGATGATATAAAAAGTGAAGAAGGGTTTCCGTTCCACATCAGAATCGTCCCGATGACATAAAAACAAAATGAATTACTGTTAGCGCTTGAGTTGATGGTAGATGTTTCTAGAAAATGTCAATGTAACTACCCCAAATTTCTAAGTGGGGCCAGTCAGACAGAAAAATTTAATAGCAAAAATATTAACAGGGACCATTTATTGCTATAAAGTATTATGAACAGACATTAAATGTTAAGTTAAATTAATATTCCGTAACTTTGTGGCCTTTAGTCAATAACTAATAATTAGTTAGTCATTTATGATTTTTTTGTCAAATGTATTTTTTTTTCATTCATCTTGGAGCTGCTTGGTTTGGTTTGAAGCTTGGAACGTTTTTATAATTGTCAGGAAAAATCCTACACTAACCAGTGCCAGTTTAAAAGTGGGCAGCCACGGTTACAGTTTGATTGATGAATAGAAAAGAACTTCCATGATGCTGGTTTTCTCTGGTTAAAAATGTTACTTAAAACCATAGCACAGAGAATTTTTTCAGTATGTTAAAAACAAATAGAAAGATCACATTTATCTCATTCCACACTGTTAGGACATCTCATAGTCTGTGTGTGTGGAAAGGAAAGTGTGTATTTCTGTGAATACATATTTCTTTACAATATCCAAGAAACTCTTTCTCAGCATGAATGGAACTGAGATCACTGCTGTGTGCCGTGGATAGAAGAACAGTTTTGATGTTGTGATGTGCTTGTTGAGGAGGAGGTAAAGTCTTACTACGGAGGTCAGTGCTTTCATTGTTTCCCCTATAGTCCTCACATCTTATAAGCATATAAGCATTATTTTGATTGTGTTTTTTCTTGTTCACAAGCACTCAGTAGACAGTCACACCTTGCCAGAACTCTTAGTCTCACACAGGTGTCTGAAATAGCACAGGTCTGTTGGGGAGCGTGTTGACATGCCTGATGTTATATCGCCTTCAAGGTCGGATGTGGAGGTTGGGCAGAGCTAAGAGGTGAGGGGGGGGATGTTTTGGTGGACTTAACATCTCCCAATTCCCCAGTAATCGTAGGGCAGTAGTTCTCACCTCACCGGCTTCAAGGTCAGACTCATTTAGCTGTTGGCTTTGAATGTGGACGCAGCAGTGGCCTGTTTGATTCAGTTATTATTTGGTTGTTTTGGTGTCGGTTGTTAGCGGGGGAGATGCTAATAAACATTCCTGCGCTATTGCTAAGAGAAACAGACATATCAGTCTTTGTGTGGTACTAATAATAATACAGGGGCTGCTGGTGGGATTTTGCCAAGAGCCTTTGACCGTTGCCCACTGCCCATCTGTTGAGTTTGTTTAATGAATCTCTCATGTCCATTTAGAGACAAATATGGAAAATACTGTGTTTCAGTTCAAAGGAAGAATATAAATGGATCTGAAAACAATACAGGGTGTAATAAAAGTTGGTTTCTAAGTCATGAAACTTTGTAAGCTGACACGTTTCTGAGGACGTTTACTTTTACATCACTTTGTATGCTATTAGCTATTAGCGCCTGCCTTTAAAAAAACTTTATATTGTGACAGACTATAGTCTGTCAGTTGTGTGTTTTTTCTAGCTGGACTTTCTCATACCTGACTGAGTTGAAGGGGTTAATCAGAGTAAGATTAATTGTACAAGCTGTTGCGCTTTAAATTAACCTCAGTTTGCTAGAAAATTCTGGTTAGTTCAGACCATCACCGCCTGACCATCATTCTCCTCACACATTCTCTCTGGGAGATAAAAGAAAAGAACCTTTTTCTGGCGATAACCTTTAGTTTCAAAATATCTAAAACTCTGGTCAGGGTAACTGTAATGTACAAAGTAAAACTAAACACAACATATCTTGCTGTGTGTTCATAGTTTGTAGAGTGAGAAAGAGAGTGTGCGTGTGTTTGGGGGAGTCGGTGGGCGGCGGGGAGGTGTTTACTTTGTATTCAGAGAAAAAAAGTCAGAGAAACCTGACAAATCTGAGCAAAACCTTATTTTGGGGACATCTTAATTAGTAAAAAAAAATTCTTAGATAAAGAAATAATGTGTGTGTGTGTGTGTCTCTGTGCATGTGTTTTTTTGTGTGTGTCCCTGTGCGTGTGTCTGTGTGTGTGTCTGTCTCTGCATTTGTGTGTGTGCTTGGCGACAGAAAGAGCGAGTCTCACATTACTGACAGAAAAATAAACCTGCATCTCACCAGCTTAAAGCAGATGGCTGTGCACCAACGCCTGAACAGATCAACCGAACATCAAAGAGTGTGTGATCCTTCATCAGATGGCAGCAGCCCTGACCTGCTGAGCCAGAGATGGATCTCAACGTGTTCCACCTCTCAGATACAAGAGCTCCTGATGGAGGTTAATCAGCGTAAACCTAGCAACAGTTTGTAAAACTCCAAATACAAATGAGTCTGATGTTCATTATGAAAACCTCAAGTCAAGCTGCAATGATGGTCGTGAGCTTGAGCTGAGAGCTGAGTTGTTGGAGTTTATCTGAGTTTTAAACTGGGCTTCACTGGTTTTGCCCCTGGCTCTTACCGCTGAGGGATACGGAGTGATTTACAGGGTCTAGGGAAGCTAGTCTGGTGAAGTTCATCGAACGGTTCTGGAGAAACTGACGTGGGAGTGGCGAGAGAATGTTTCTTCAGTTCGTTAAAAATTTGTGGAGCAAGGTCTCTCCCCTGCCAGTCCTCCTAAATCTGTCCACCTGCACGACAAAGCCGACGTTATTCACTCAGCACGCTCGTTCAAACCAATCCCCACAGTGGCTGAGTACATGTGTTCGATTGTGTGTTTGTTTTACAAAGGAAACGTTCGCAATATGCCCATCCGCCTTTGTTTTTTCGCATTCCTGTTTTTTCTTGATGAAAGAAAAATGTTGAGGGTATTGTTGGATTCAATGTGGTCTTGGGTTTGAACCTTGAGTAAATTTCAAGGGGCCACTAAACGTTAACGCTTGCTTAGATTGCTGTATCCTGTTTGTCAAACCGCAAAGACTACACTATTATTAAGCAACAAACAGACCTAATTTGGAGTAGGTTGTATATTTTAAAGGCCATAGTTAATTTTATACAAATAAAAATGAGGCTGTGAGGGACACAATCTGTTCAGTGGCTTGTATTGTTGTGTACTTGAATCGTTAGATGCAGAATTGAAAATATGGTTTCATACTTTCCGTGGATGAAAAGGCTGTAACATATTGGTGGTCATAACTAAACTTGTCATAACCTAGTTTTTCTTTTAGGTCAAATTAAATATGGCATCCATGCTGACATATGCCTCATTAACACGGACTGGGATTTGGTCGCTGAAGGTCACTAGGGTGCTGCACTGTTACTCACCAGTAGTGATTTCTGATGCTAGGTGCCATGATGTTTTTGTTTGGTTAGGGCTGCACAACTGGCCATAGCTTTTATTATAAGGTCTGAGAAGATGCACAAATAAGATGAATTGGTAATAAGAATGTGTGTGTATGTGTGTATATCAACACATATATAAGAGATATTATATATGATATATATTTTATTATATATATACACACATATATACAGTCACTGTCGCTTATGTCATCAGTAATCACTAATTCTTATTGAAAATAACTGAGTAACAAATGTTTCATTTTTTTTAAGTGTAAAAGCTTTATTAGGTTTATAAAGTTCTGTGTGGGAAAAAATGAGGATTGTTGTTAAATTGTAGGTTAGATAGTGACTGATAGTGTACATTTATGCATTTTGATGGATGCTTTTATCCAAAACAGCTAATAATGCATTCAAGCTATACGGATAATAAGTGTGTTGTGTGAGAATCAAACGTCTACCAACTGAGGTACAGTTTATCACATGATGCAATCTTTCAGTTCTGTTTGTGTTTTTGTTGTTGTGCGTTTGTTTTTATTTTTCTCTTTGAATGTTGTAGTTCTGAGAGCATGACAAATTGTTCTTCGGCTTAGAGCAGATAACACGGGAGGGATCCTTCCTGTCTCCTGTGAGTCAGTGCGCCAACCGTATTTTAAGCTGCAAAATTGGATGGAAATTTACAGAGGTATGTGCTGGCCATTTGATTAGCTGTTGTGATTTATTGACTGTCTGCACAATAACAACAGTGCAACCCTATTAAGGTTAAAGATTGATATGGACTCTATATATTAGTATTTGCGACGCATGAAAACTATGAAAGTTAAGAGCTCAGGCTAGGCACAAAAAATGCCTCTATAACTCGGCTAAAAACATACCTTTGAGTCTCTAATAAATTGCTAGCATTTAATGTGTTTTGTACGACTCAAGCAATATTACTTAATCATGAGATAAGACAACGTACCCTAAAAGGCAGCTGGCTGTTTTTGTTTTGGAACAAAGCTATAGATTGAAATTAATATGATTTTAGCTTTCAGTTCGCCTCGCGTTTGCCGTGATTCATTTTCTGATGCCGTTTGTCTGCTCTTCTTCCCTCTAATCCTGTCATTGCCGGATTGTTCTTTTTGATTTAAATAATCTGAAAACATATTCTTATCTGGATTATATTTCAATTCGCTTCAAATCCAGCACTCAAGGTTACTATCGTCTGTCTGTGCCATCTGGGTGAATTTGTTCAAAATGCTGAGCCTGGCTTGGGCTGCCAAAACCGGCAACAGATGGAGAACGCAAACAACCCAGAGCCTGTGTGCTTTATAGGCAGATTAGGTAAAACTTAGTTCCTGTACTTTGTATTTTCTAACCATTTTGTCAGTATGTACACATTGCAGATGTGGCTGCGCAGACGCTCAATCGCACAAGGACTAATGGACTAATTTGCTGCAGACCCCCCCGATCCCTGAGTTCCACCACCCACCAGGACATTCCAAATTCTCTGCCTCTAAATCAGACAGCCATTGACCAATGGGACAAAAGTCTCTTAATCCCTGAATCGGGCCCGGTTCCTTGTGAATGATTCAATTTCCCTCTCATTGTATCCAAACAAGGACTCAACATGTTCCAAGCCCCAGTGTCCTTGTTTCATTGCCATCACCGCTTCCTGGTTTCAGCCCTTGTTTGAGAGTCAAGATATCCCTAAGGGATGACAGCATAAGAACCAGTGGAATCATGTTATGCCCCTATATATTTATATTAGATTCATATTTTATATCATAGTCATTAGATTCATATTCATATTTCATATGTCTATATATATAGATATAAACATAAGCACTGTGGGGATACATTAGACCCTGTAGCTGAGTCTTTCTGCTTTTACTGGTTCTAGAACACAATGCTGATGCTGAAAGGTTTGATTTATTAAGAAAAGGTCAGAATTCATATACCGTAACACATGGACAGTATCTCATGGTATGTAGTTAATTGAATCCCCCAGTTGTGTCATGCAGAGAATACTCATATTATGACCTTTCATCTTCCTCATGGACGTTCAGACGGTCTTCACCAGAAGCAATTTTACAGAGCAGAACCGCATAGATGCGGGTTAGAAAATAATTGGCCTTGGGTTGACCGTCTTGCTAAATTACCTCCCATTTCAAGGAATCAGCCATGATGTATATCAACAGCATGTGTCCCACAGATGCTCTGAGACCCTGAAGCAGTAAGAAGCCAATGTCAAAAACTAACACAGTCCACATTTTTATACAATACTTGTAAAGGAGATTGTTATGAAAAGGATAAGGGGAAAAATTAATTGTACCAGTGTCAACTTCCAAGCTTCTTTCTAAAGTCATGTTTGGTATGTGTGTTTTGCTAAATGCTAAGCAAGCCAGTGTGTTCTATAAAAACTGATTAATGTGGATATGTGAAGATTGCTGAAGTCAAATAATCAGTTGTGAATAATTGGCCAGCTGTTGTAGTTTAACTGGAGTAATTTCAGGCTTATTTGTTGCCAACACCTATATAATCTTATGACCCTAAAAATCTACTAATTGACCAATTGATGAGAAGAATCAATAGAAGACATGTGCTACCACTCAGGCTAATAGTGCTATCATTTGCTATATAGGAACAGGACCATCTGGGACGGTGCGTTCCTTGACCGTGGAGATTTTGCGTGAGCGTTTCAGACGTCTGACGTCTCGTAACGTGATTCATTGGGTTCAGGCAGTTGATCCTTCCTATTAAGTCCACAAAAGCTCTTTAAATGAGCAGTGGTCCATTGCTTCAAGTCAACCCACATGCATTGAGTCCAGATTTGTTCTTGGTGGAAGCTGTGTAGAACCTCCTTCTGTGAGGACAACTGTGGAGCTTAACTGTAATTTATGACTTCCCTTAGTCTTCTATTAAAAGCAATAAGAAGAGATTGTGTTCCTGTAGATTAGCATGCTATTGTGTTTCTGTAGCTCAACTGGTAGAGCAGTGCGTTAGCAGCGCAAAGGTTGTGGGTTCAATCCCAGGAAATACAAGAACATATGAAGTGTTTTTGTTATTTTAACATGTTTTTTTTAGTCTTCAGATTAACTGAAATAATAGACTATTTTATTACTGCAATACTTTGCTAACAAGGCTGGGTTTGCCTTGTTAGCAAAGTATTATATGCGCTTCATGATTCATTAGGAGGAATAATAAAATAATGTGGTTTAATTTGGTCATATCAAAAGTAATTAAATCTCAAACATCTGTTAAGGTGTTTCAGCTTCATGTCAGTGTTGCGCTGAGCTGCACATTTTAAAAGACAAGTTAACAAGATTTACAGCTTCATGTTCTTTGTGAAGAAAAATGCACAATATGTTGACATGCAGGAAATTAACAATAAAATACATGGTTTCCATTTACAGTATATAATGAGAACCAGCTGTTGGTCCAAATATGACAAATTCTGACCTAAATTCCACTTGGACTTTTGATTGATTTTGTTTGTAACCCTCTTCAACTGGTTGATGTTAGAGAGATTGTCACCCCAAAATGAAAATTCTGTCATTATTCAGGTTGTTCCCTCATGTTGACTCCAAAGTTAAATTTATAAGTAATCCATCCAATCACATCAGTCTTGCGCTGTAAGTCTTCTGAAGTATGTGACTGTAGCGTGAGCAACAGACTAAAAGTTCATTATGTACTGATCTTACACTTCATTTTGCCCTCCGTTGAGCTGTTAACAGCAGAACTGCTGTGAATACATCATTAATTCAGTCAGTTGAACTCGAGAACCAGATGAATCTGATTTATGAAGAAATGCACTTTCAGCTGATTGTATTCAATGGACCGGCTAATCTAGTTAGCAAATTACATTGAATAATGTAATCACAAATTGGTCACAATGGACTGTCATTACAAGTTACCTATAGAACGTATATATATATATATATATATATATACACATATGTTGTATAGGTAACTTACATGGACTGATGTGATTGGATGGATTACTTATAAGTTTTACTTTGGAGTCAACATGAGGGAACAACATGAATAATGACAGAATTTTAATTTTGGGTGACAATCTCATATATATATATATATATAGATATATAATAATATATAGATATCTAAAATATCATCTTACAGCACTGGAACAAGATAAGAATGTGCAAAAAAAAAACACATTTTTGAGAGCACTGTCCCTTTAATACTTGACAGTTCTGAGACGCCACTGAGGTTCCATGCTGTGTTGAGTGGCCTTCTACAGACGGGGTACCCTGTGGGCTGTGGTATTTTTGCCCCGAGTGCGTAACCACTCTGGGCTGCTGTTGTCGATGGTGGTTGCTGGGGAGATGTTAATAATGCCCTTTACTTGAAGGCCTTGGGAACTTCTGCTCCCGGTTCTTTGTGAGTTCCTCACCCCTGGTGAGCTTCATGGGACCTTTCTGCAGCACAGATGCCCTCCCTCTGGCTCCTGTGAGCTCTATAACGGCACCCATATCTCAACATCATCATGGATTGTACACCAATAAATTACAAATATATTATTCATAGAAGTTATCACAACTGAATTATTGCAGCAATAACATGTTATCTGATGAGACCAAAATGTTCTTTTTGCCTTTTTTTAGCACCCAAGGCTCTGCGTCTGGTTTGTAGATGAGAAGGAAATTAGTATTTCTGATGAGTTATGGATACATTCATAGCATGAGGTAAGAAGTTTATTACCGCTGAAAATACGGCTATATCTCGGCTTCTACCTCCAGTGATGTGTTTCTTTGTTTAAGATTCGCTCTGGAATTTATTTAATTGTAAAAAAATTATTTGAATAGTTTTCAAGGCATTGGTTTTCATTTTAATGACATGTTAGTATCTTGTTTGAAAATTGAAAAATTTGTGCAATGCAATGATGACTTGTATTGTGTATCTTCTGAAAGTAAACTTTGTACATTTAAAAAAAAACAGAACAGATTTATGTCTTGGTGGCTTTAAGGTTTATTTTAAATATGCTGTTTTTGGAAAATATCGCTTATCCCACCTTTAATGCTGTTTACCTGTTTAATGCTTTTTTGCTGTTTTAAAAACAACTAACAGCCGTGTCTGTAGAGAGTAGCATTCATTTATCAATTAGACTTTAATTATGAATGTCTCTTGTTTTTCATACAGAACCACTGCTCTGCTGTTCAGTACACAAACCACCAACCTGTCTGCAGTGAGATTAACTGCAGAACAAGCAGAACCCGTGAGAGAACGACCAACAAGGCCAGAACCAGTGTTGATAAGTGGCCTGTGGGCAGTGGGGCGCTGATAGCAGGCAGTGTGTCAGCGGTCTGTAACGCTGCACTCCTGAATAAGAGCTTATTTCATAGTGAATGAGCTGTTCAATATGGAATTGAATTAGAGTAAATTGGAGTCTGAGAGACAGAGGCACTCACAGAGAGAGGCTAAACGACAGCGAAAGGAGATAGAGGGATGACGAAAGAAACATGAAAAGGGATTGTAAGTGAATTTGAGTTATAGAGGAGAGATAGAAAGACACGGACGAGGGTCATGATTGGGCTTTTAGGGTTCGAGGAGGTGCTGCGTTGGTCACCGCCGTAACTTTAGCACGTGGTGACGTTAATGAGATTTGACTAGCGGTTGCTGAGAGAGTCTGTAATTACAGACACTCTTAGCCCACCGGTTTCCAGTAACACCCCCAGTTTTCTTGCCATCTTGCTCTCTCTTATTCTCTCTCTCTCTCTCTCCCTCCTGCCTACTTTGTTATTTTTGTGTCGGGTTTATCAGTTATCATGATTATTTGTTTTCATTTTGTATGTTTAGCCATGCCGGATGCGCCCTGGCTAATTAGAAGCTCATTTGAAATTTTTGTCCCCCTGGCCGAGGCCCAAAATGCGTTGCTTGGTTTTTGGTTTTCATTATTTTCAGTAAAGAGGAAAATTAAATAACTGTCAGCGGTTATTTAGTAAGCTAACACCAGCCTTTAGTCAAGCTAATTAGCAGGGGCGGTTTGTGCCTGTGTGTGTTAACAGCACGCGCTACATGCAAACAGTTAAATAAATATCCTTCCGGTAAAGCAGAAAAATAAGTGCAGAGAAAATGAATAAGACGATGTTGTTCAGAGAGCATTTTAATTTCTTTTTCGCTCAGAGGTTACAAACAAACCTGAGGCTTCTCTGTCACTCCGGTCAGTGATTTCAAAAAATCACAAACTGTGAAAGACACATGCCTTACACACGCCAGCAATCTTCTCTATTGCTTTAACAGTTAGCGATTTCATTTCGCCAATGGATTAGAAAGCGTCGCTGGTGCCAGAAGTATGAACTCCTGTGAAGATGACGTATAGCCTATAAATCAAGCTTAGAAAGTGAAGGCTGCTCTCTGTGGGCCTAGTTATTCACAAGGCATTTCATTTGGCCTGCATTCCATGGTCATTTGAACAGACTCTCCATTTTTTTCTCTTTCTTTTTGGCAACAGCTTTTGTCGAACACTCTGCACCCCTTCTATTGAAAGCAAAGCTTGGCATCATTTGAAGCCAACGTGTGCTACCAAGCTAATAAAAAGAATCAAGGTCTTTCAAACAATTGCCTTTTAGAGAATGTGTTTGTTTGTTTGTGTGTGTGTGTGTGTGCGCGTCTGTATGTGGGTGGGTTTAGCAGTGCATGTGGGAGAGAGAGAAAGAAGAAAAAGATAACAACCAAAAAATTGTAAACCTTCGAAAAATGTGAAATGTGTATTTTGAACATCCATTTACTTAAGTTTTTTTTATTCAGAACAGTCACTTTTTGATTTCCCAATTCAATTTCTGATTTTTCTTATTTGGGTCTTTTATTTCTCTGTGTTTGTTTCTCTAATATTTGAAACAGTAGTGGTACAAAGTGAAATTTCTGCTTTGTTATCGGTTAGCTTTGTTTTTTGTGTGTCTCGCTGCGGTGATGGGGTCATCTGTGAAGCATTTAATTATTGTTCCCACGATAAATCTAGCATCACACGCCAGATGTTTCCTGCAAAGGGGTGGCATCAAAACCAGGACAGAGACAAAAAAATTATGACGCACATTTTCCCAACATTTCCCAAACCGGCCTTTAATTTTGCATTGTGCACAAACAACATTGTGCGCACGTGTTTGGAAACTCGCGGGCCTTGCTAACATACTTCTGTAGTGGGACATGCTAACATACTTCTTATCCTTGTGGTGCTGTAAAATGTCAGACTGATGGCGGCCCTGCTGATGTGATGTGGAGTACTGACAGCTTTTATAAGCCTCCCTCACCTGATCAAAGCTAAGGCCTCTCATTAACCAACAAATATTGTATTTCCATGTGTTTAGCGCATGTATGCGGACGCTGTACCACAGGAGTTTAATTATGAATGTGGTTTAATGTGGCAGGGGAGGGGAAACGGTTTTGTAATTGACACGCTGTAAAACTGTTTACTGCAACTTTGAGGAAATGAATTGACAGATGTGAGGAAGGATTGTACTGCTGGGCGTAAGAAGTTTAGGGTAACCTGTCTCTCTCTCTGTCTATCTGTCTGTTTATCTATCTGTCTATCTATCTGCCTGTTTATGAATATTAGTGAGCCCTATTACATTGCCAGCAGTCGCTAAAATAACCTCAAACCTGTTTCAATCATAGGACACAGCGTTAAATTAGAGGTAAAGCTGACGTGAAACAACAACAATAACAACAACATCTGTCAATAACGCAGCCAGACCTCAGAGGTCCCCCGGAGTTTAGGGAAAAGGGTGCAAATGAGCGCCATTGCACAGGGAATTCTCCAATCGGCAGCCTGCAAACTTATTAATGCAAACGTCTCGTCTCATGCGGCGTTTTAAATGTCATAGTCAATTTAAAGCAGGAGTGAGAAGTGGAATTCATTTCATCCGCCTGCCGAGCCGAGACCCCCGAGCTGAGACCCCCGTTTGTGTGCATATCTGTCTCCACTAAACGGCAGGAGACGGCTGGCATGCTTGACAGAATGTATCTTCGTACACCACTTGTGTAAAGACAGTAATGGTACAGGTTGAGACAGGTTGTCTACAATACCAGCTTGTTGGCTCCAGCCTCCCTCCCGTCCCCCGAACAGCCCTGATCAATTCTACTTATTTTCTCCTGCACAATTGATATCTGGCCTAACAGGGCTGTGTGAGGAAATTGACTGTGGTGTTTTTTTGGGTGGAGGAGGACAGACACACCTGTGCTGAATGGCTGGTGGAGGCTGTGGATGATGTCAACGTGCATGACTGGAACAATGAGATCAGACAGGTGAGAGCATGAGCAGAGAAAAGTCACACTCTCTCACTCTCTTTCTCACTTTATTTGTCTGTCTGTCTCTCTCACTCTATTTGTCTGTTTCTCTCTTTTTGTCTGTATTTTTTTACATTTTATAATATTTTTACTCTAAAATCAGAACTTATTTAAATTGTATCCCACAGAGAGAAAAAATAAAGCATTAAAATATTTCTTATGTTTGTATTATTGTATTATATTTATATAAAACTTATGGCACATTTTTTGTTCATTTGATTTGCTAATGTTCTTCTGATTTGTATGTTAGCAGAGAGATCGTGGCTGGAACTCTGCTTGTCAGAAAAGGGAGATCTACAAAATGTGCAGGGTTTCCATTGCAGACATTGACAAGCACTGATTTACAGTTGTAGAAACAGTGACCATGCCTGTGGCTACAACGTTCAACAGTCCAGGTAGCTCTTATAACAGCCTGTGTAAGCGAGTAAGCCACCCTAGCTATCCGGTTTAGGTTGTAAGAATGTTTTCCTATCATTTCTGACGTAACAAACATTATTTTGAAAGCTGTAGGAACAATCACAACATCCAGTTTTTTAGAAATAAACATTACTGTTTGTTTAAAAATAATGTTAGGGAAACTTTAAGCGTTCCTATAACAACTTAAGAATAACGTTTTTTTATATAAATAATATGTGATTGTAAAAACATCTACTGACGTTACTGCAAGAATGTATTGGGTAACTAACATTAGCCCAGTCTAAAACAAGACGTATTACATTAAAAAACAACAAGGCGTTTGGCGCTCAGCTTTACAGTGGTTCATTTATCACTGTTTTATCAGAGTTATCACTCGTTTACCACATCTGATATGACAGCGGATTTGTGTCGGGCGCTATTGTTGCAACTGTAGCTCCTGAAATGACAAGGAGATAAGTGGAGGCTGGGAGGACATGTTCTCTGCGACCATGTGTCAGAACCTGCATTGTGCTGAGCTTTATCGCTACTATGTGATCCCTCTGGCAACAGAAGACACACAATCACAGAGCACTGACAGTTCAATTTCACACTTCATTATTGGGCTGCAGAGTGGTTGGAGTCACTCTGAGAACTAGCATTGTTTTGGTTCAGTTCTGTGATGCTGTTCATTTTTCTCTCTAAATTGATCTGGAACACAATATTATCCACAAGGCTTTGAAGAATCTATTCCAAAAATAGAGAGGTTGTGTTTTTATTTAGGCTATACGCTCCCTCGATGTACTGACATAAACCAAAACACGGTTTGTTCTGTACAGTTGTTTACATGGTACCAACTAATGTGTGAGGTGTCAATAATTTTTGATGAGGTACCAAAAAAGAAATGGGCTTTCAAATAAGGTTGTGGAGATGACATATTGCTAAAGCAGTCAGAACAGTTCGCTCGAGTGACTGTGTTGAAATGCTATTACAATTTGAGGTCATACAGTACATTACATTTTACACTTCGTGTTGCAGTGCTATAGGGTACATAATGTGTTTCTGTAGCCTGTGGGATGAGCCACTCCGAGGTCACGGGTTTGATTTTCAGGGGACGCACAAACCTATCAAAAAGTTCCTTGAATTCACCGTACCTTCAATTCAAGTCTTCCAAAGAGTCTGTTAAATGCTTAACTGTAAATATAGTATATACCGCATTGAGCCTAAGACGTCCTTATTTCTTGAGATGTTTGTATTAAATGAACATGTCAATGTTGGTAATAATTTTTGTTCTTGTTTTTGAATGCACCCTTTTCCAGTCTTTCACTAGACTGATGTAAAAATCGACCCTAAAATTAACATCAATAACATCTTTTCTGTATGATTGATTAAAGTTTCTTTTTGAAGCTTCTTGAAAGAGTTTGAAAGGCTTCATTTCTGAAATGGCTGGTGATTGGCCAGCAAACCCAGCTTAGATCTACCAGAACCGGCTAAATCAAACTTGCTCCATCGACTGATCAGACACATCATGTCAAAAATATGCTGGTTGATTTTTTACTTTTATTGGTTAAAGTTAAAGGTTTATTGGGTACAGGAGTACATGTGCATGCTAAGCCAAAACAGTACAACGCGTTTTAGCGGAAGTTTCAATTTTACAAGAATACAGTAATAGTTTTACATTATTTAATATTTAACAAGTAGTTAATACTAATAATTCTGCCAAAACCTCTTTTCATTGCTAAATAAAGTAGTTAAGCATTCTGTGGTCAAATTATAGGTCCTTTAAAAATGAATTACTTTTTAAATCAATTTAGCTTAGGATGTTTATTTTTGATGCATTTGGCAGAGGCTTTTTCCAAAGCAACTTACAGAACATTAAAGTTATACATTTTGAACATTTAAGTTATACAGAACATTTAAGTTATACATAAGTTATACATCATTGCATGTGTTACCTGGGAATTAAACCTACAACCTTTAGCGCTGCTAGCGTGACGCTCCAGCAACTGAGCTACAGGGGTAGGTGTGTGGGGGGGGGTTGCATAGGATAAAGAACAAGATAAAGCCCCCCCACTGCTCTAACTGTGTTTCATCTGTCTTACCCACTTTAGGGCTTCATTGTTCAGTCATCTGGAGAAGATAAGTGGAACAATGCTAATCACCTGCCAGAGAACAAAAGTACACAGGCATCAGTACTCCACCGCTGATAATGGTGGACATCAGAGTGTCCGAACTCAGCCCTCCATATCTACACTTGTGCAGGTGGAGGGAGACAAGAACATCCTTCACTGGCTCTTCCTGAGCTACATAGCAGCAGATTAATCAGCCTGTCTCATCCTGGTCAACAGAAAGTTGGTTTAAGGTAACATCAGCAGAGAGAGAAAGTCCCACCAAACTGTCACCAGGTAAAGTCCAATTTAAAGCCTTTATATACAGTTTGTGCATTGTAGCACAATTAGAGGGTCTATGAAAGCATTTAATCTTATTGAATGACAATGTATAGGGGTTCAGACATGAACAAAATACAGAGAAATCAATCTTTTGCCTAAATATATTAGTCATTTTAAAAGAATTTGCCTCATGCATGTTCTGGAGTGAGACTCAATCTTAAGAAAATTTTGTTGCTCTGTTTGATGTCTTTCTGTACAATATTTTGCATGCAGTGAAACATAATGCCTGTATCCCACAATGCCCTCTCATACTCTTCTCGACCCCTCTTTCAAAAGAGAAGCCTGTAAGAGGATGTAAGAGGAATTGTCAGGCCTGTTTCTCAGCAACTAGCACTAGCGCTCACTTGTAAAAAGTCTGGCTGAGCACCGGTGATCAGCGCTAATGAGCAACCAATCAAAGCAGAAGTCTTTCAAACAGAATCCAGGCTCTGTAATAAGACCACAGTCAGAAAAAGCTGCATTCATTATTAGATAACGTGACCTCTCATCCAGTACAATCTCTCACAGAACAGCTTCCACATGAGTTGCATTTTACAGATACAGTTTTATTCGAGTTTATTAAACTAAGCTGTGTGGCTGATGGGAGATATCCTCTTAATTTGCGATTTAATGATGTCTTGAGGATTAAAGGTATAGTCTATCCAAAAATTAAAATTCCTGTTTACTCACATCAAGCCTGTATGTTTGTCTTTCCTCAGTGGACAGAAATGCCGCTCTTTCTCCTACAATGAAAGTGAATGGGGACTGAGGTTGGGAGTACCCAACAATTTGCCTGACATCATCTTTCATGTGCCTCAGATTAAAAAAACCTATAGGGGTTGGAATTGACATGAGGGTAAATAAATGATGAACCAAACTATTCAATTTACATCTAATACAGTACAAAAATCACCACATTTACACTGTTACAATCTATAGGTCCATGTTTATGATAATGAGAACTGAAGGTGTATGTACACTGTATAAGATAACAAAGTGGGAGACAAAATACTGACACCCTTGGCTTTGAGATCAGGCAGATTTCTGTCAGCATCCTCTTTCAGCGCAGCAACCTGTGCCAAATACAACTGCTTTTAAGTTCCAGGAAAGGAAGTAAATTAATTAAAATTAGCGCAGAGTGTTTTCATTATGCTAATGCTACCATTCCTCTTAAGAGCTTTCATCTAACGTTTTACTGATGCTTGTCTCTGTGCATCTGAAATGTGTTTTAGATATGAGAAACTGTGGCAGGTTTCTGTGGCATTAGAGCTGTGCGTCTGTTGGGAAGCAGTTACTGAAATGCTGTTTTAAAGAACCGCAGGGTCGAGTGCTCTCTCCAACCAAAGGTTGCCCCAAAGTTAATTACCGTAGACTAAAGTTATTTTGCGTCCCCTGTGGGATTTCCTCCAATGAAAATAAAGCAGTAACTTCATGCTGTTTCCTGTAGCTTTCCGCCTCTTTCCAATGAAAGTTGCTATAGGTTTTCAGAATTCTTTGCTGTTGCCTTGTCGTTTTATTTAACCTGAAAAGTGTTTTTCTGACTAATCCTCTTATTATGTTCTCCTCTATCAAGACAAAAGCTCTGCTGGCTGTCATCTCTTGGTTCTTTTATACCCTGAGATGTGGTCCTTGTCACTTAGAAAAGCAGATTCTGGGACACTTAAAAAAGAGGATTACGCTCCATGGCTTGTAAGCCATCAACACCTGAAAGGATCTTTTAAGGGGCCGTACTCTGGCTAAAGATTTTCTCATTTTTGCCTTGTTAATTTGAAGATGGATTTAAACATACCTCATGGATTAATCGACCGAAAGCTTTAAAAATGCCAAGTGCTTAAACATAGTCTTCAGACAGCCGGAACCGCACAAGTGTGAAAAGTGATTTTCCTGAGGGACGGGCCGGAAATATCCTTATTTGCATTTAAAAAACGCATCAACTTGTGAAATGTTTAGCAACTGTGAAGCAGCGCTTGTGTTGATGTCACAGCACAATTTGGCTTTTAATAAGGCCAGAGGCTTAAGCAGGGCATTACATCTTTCCTTCCTCTTGAAATTGTCACTTTGTAATCCCTTGGCAAAGAGTAATACTGCTAGATTAGCGGCCCAGCCCCAGATTTCTGAGTGGATCTTCAGAGAATCCACAAAGAGATCGTTGGACCTTCTAAAATGCAGCATATGTTTAGAGCGTTGGTTCCTCTGTGTTTGTTTATTGGAGACATCCAGAATGTATTTCAAAGCTATGTGCCAGTTGTTGAGGACGGGGCTGTGAAATGTTTTGATGATAGAACACAAAACACTTAGGGATTTAATAACAGAAACTGGCTGTGCAGTGTGAGGGATATTAGAAATGGACAGTTGAAAACGGACAGTCTAAACAGAATGAAAGCTGCGAAAAGCATTTTTTTTGGCATGAAACGGCTTGTTTTTACAAAATATGACTTCCTTTCTTTGATATGGTAATTTCCTCAACTCACAGGAGATGTCTATTCTGAATATAAAGAAGACTAGATTAGCTCGACACCTCACCAAAAATCTAATTCAAAATACTAAAAGAATTGCCTGTTAATTTTTTAACTTTTTAGATTTTAACATCTGTCAGCACATTTGTCACTGTAAGACAAATTACTGTCAGTATTACATTCTAATCTTCTGCAAAGGAACATGCATCACCACTTAATTTTGTGACTATTATTACTTCAATCACTGCATGTTATTCTGTGATAGTTTATGTTGCATTCTGTAATTTTGGAGGCATGTTGAAAAACAAGTTCATTAAATAAAAGTTTTGTGTTTTTAAGTCGACCTTAAAAAACCGCAAACACATGCACATATTTAAAACGCCCCTCTCAAACTCTTAAGGCCAGTGTTTGTCTGTTTTGCTCCTGCCATGACGCATGACAGTAGTCTTATAAATGCAACATGACAAAGTCTATTGAGCAGCACGTCTAATACATTTTTCCCCCTGTTGTAGTGATGTTGCCCTGGGTCCCGGGATCCGCTGTCTTGCTGAGGGTGGAAATCACATTCCAGTGCCGGAGACGGGTCGACCCCTGCGATTCTCCATGCTCAGCAAGACCACTCGGAACTGCTTTCTTAGACCACGATGACTAAAGCTCAGGTCCTTAGGGAATAGATACTTTGCGGCTCATCTTCTAACCCACCGGCCCTGCAAATAAGACGTTCTTAAAGTTTTTACATTCATTAAAGAAATTCTGATATTTGCATTTGGAAACAGAACCGCAAAGCTTCGTACATGACAAGAAGTCAAAACCATAATTATGCGTGTTATACAAACTGCTGTTTGTTGCGGCCACATGTTTTACTTTGGTTAACACTGGCGTCACGTGACATATCAGGGCTGCTTATTTTTTAACGTTGGGCCTGTTGCTCCTTGACTCTGTCTTGGGTGGTATAAGTTATAAGCCTGAGCCAATATGCTGTTACTGATTTAAAGCGGATTCTCGTTTGCTGTCCTAAGCCTCAGTGAAATCCTTTAAAATATTCATATTGGCAGACCTGGATTAGAAAAGGAAACAACAGCCTTTTCTTTTTTTCACAGTGTAGGTTTTTTGGGGGGCTTCAAAACACACCCCTTAGGATGAAACTCACCTTCTTCTACAATCATCTTGTAGTTTTATGGTACTAAAGCAAAAGTTGTTGTTGTTTATATTTGATGGAGAATGTGTGTCTGCACTGTAGCATGCTAGATAATATATAGCTTAATACAATATAAACATAAACAGCTGTGCGATTGGCTGTTCATCTTTAAATTTCCATGCCGTGCTGTGCATTGAGGTCAACAGAGATTGTATGCAGCACATTCATCTATATATATACAGTATATACCCTGTAATGCATTTAATGAGACCAGCCTATCACACACCAGTTTCTAATTCACATTCACCTACAGTTTTCTCAGTATGTGATGGCAATTATATATGCGCAGTTACTTTCTTTTCTTCCCCGTTTGTGGTTTCTTTCTCACAGTTTTTTCACGTACAGTAAGGAGTATTTGTAGGCTCATTCACGCTGACTTGAGCAAGACTTTCTGTTTTGTCAGCAGTCAAGTAGAATGCGCATCAGCCGTGTCAAAGAATGCAATCAGGTCATGTCAGGATTTCATCATTTACAATTCAGCTAGCGTGTAAAAACGGCTGCCGGTGCCAAGTGTCACGCCTCTGAGGGCGCACGTCACGTTCCTGGTGAAAATGAGGTCTCCTGTGAAGAGATCTCGGTGTCATTTTGATGAAACAACTTCAGATAAAAGAGTAAAAGCAGTGAGCATTCGCTCTCAAAACATCATTCAAGGGCTCTAAATGCTGAGTAAATCTCCTTAAACAATAACTTATTTGAACCCCCAACCAACCCACTAATGAGGCATCATCAGGCCTAGAGGAATTTTCATTATTTCCGGAGGTTTGGAGTCATCATGAAGGGTTCTTGCTTTGTTAAAGTGTGACTGGGTTTTGCAGGGTGATGAGGGAGTGTGGTATGTAACTTATTGATTAACCATAGCTAACTGTTTGAGTCATTACCACAAACCCAGTTCATGAGTTCACATGTTAATCTAATCCTTTAACAAAGTATTGCTAATAGATTCACTTGCTGTTGAGAAACAAAGGGTTCAAACGGACACATACTTAAAGTCTAACTTGATCACCAGGACTACTAAGTTTATGAAGTATATACTAGAAAGAAAGGGTGGATTTAAAAGGTGGTGGAAGAAGGTGTGATTTATCACAGGTTTGAATTATCACAGGTGTGAATTATCACAGGAGTAAGCTAAGCAGTTGCTTATATATATCATTACATTATAATTGACAGAACTGAATGAAATGGCTATTCTTACAGATCAATTAACACAAGATGGCAAAAATGTAAACATAATTAAATGTGTGAATAAAAATAAGACACAGTTGCTGATGCAAACAGCCTGTTTTTTTTCTCCTGGTCCGTTTTCCTTTACGCTGTAAACTGCACAGGTTCTTCTTTAACCAGAGAAAAGCGTCAGTAATTTTCACAGCCCTTGTCACAGAAGTCCAGAACGTTTAAGTGTAAGCAGAACAGAACAGGGACGACAATAACAACAGCTATGCACTGTCAAAATTTATGACAAGTCTCCCTGCTTTGCCTAAAACACCAAATTCACTTTATCAGAACTGAGTCACAGTCGGTCTGACTCTGTCTGCATAGCCAGACAGCTTGTATTGCATTGCTCCAGGACAGTGAGCTGTAAGACAACACAGAACTGAACTGTGCAGCAATAAACTGTGTAAATATTAATAGGAGCTAAAATAAGAACTGAATGTATGAAGATTGAGTAGTTTTATTCAGGGGGTTAGGGTGCACTAAGGACCCTCAACAAACATGAGGGTGGTCAACATGATGTGACAAAGGTCTTCAAAGCCAAAACAACTGAGATCCACTGGTTTAAAAACCGGCAGCACCCGCCTCAGTGTTTATCCGCAGCTACAAATAGGTTCGTAGAAAAGTAAAACAAAGCATCGAGTTATTAAAAAAGACCCAGATCTCTGAAGGGTCCGTCAGTATCACAACAGTAACAACTTTGGCTTTGGTGATGTTTGTGATCCCTCGCATGTGACAGCCAATCAGCGCCCGTGTCCCTTCTGCTCCGCCAGATTCAGAGAGCGCTGATGCTGCGCGCCGGGGAGAGAGAGATAGAAGGAGAGCGAGAGAGAGAGAGAGAGACGAGCAGACCTCAGTACAGTGTCTCCACAGCGCTCAGAGGATACGCATCACAACCAGGACTAACATTTACTCCCCATCACAGAGGTAAATTAAGTCAAATGTACTGAATAATCTCATTTTGTCTTTTAAATAACATGTAATAAATGATGTTAAATACATGCGTGATGTTTAGTTGACTTTAGACGAGCCACGTAGATCGATGTTGTCAAAAATATGTCCAGATACTTTTGGAAACTAATAAGTAACATATAAGGGTTGTTAGAAGCAACATGGGCTAAAAAAAATAACTTACACGTGTTAAATGTTGTTGGATTATTTTTATTTAGGGTCGGTTTAGTTTGTTTAAAGCTTGTTGTTATTATTATTATTATTATTATTAACCAAACAGGCAGATTTCGCTCGACATTGATGTTTTCTGTTCTTTACTGATGTATAAATGAATAATGTATCACGTTTGTGAAAATGCTTAAAGAAAGTTTTGCTATAATAGATTATTACTTATATTAGTTTATAGTTATTCCATTCATTTGCATATTAATTCCCATGTCACCGAGCGCCGGTATTTTAACATCACCGCCCGTCGTTTGTTTCCGTGCTTTATCTGTATTTGTCAGGTCGGGTACATGCGACGGAGGCTCGGTGTTGTTTGGCTAAACCCGTCCCTGTATTTTACGAACTTGTTTTTGAATGCAAGGGCTCCCAGATGATGTTCGTAAGACTGGACCTTTAGTTCAGTATGGGACCCCCTTATTCCGCTCACCTGTAGATTAATAGATGCATTCATTGAAGTTATGTGTTCTAACTTTGTCTTTAAGAAGGTCTTAAGATGGACCAACACAACAGTCTTAATATGTATATTTAATATAAAACATTCTGTAGCTGCATTGTACTGTATACTGTGTACTGTATGCCGTTTTTAATCCTGTTATTGTTTAACTTGGCACACCATAATATGGCAAATATTGTTTGCAACTGTTAAAAAAATAGATATAAATGTTCCTGTATGTGCATTGTCTTTAGACCTTTAGTATTTSATATTTTTCTTCATTTTGATTCAGCAGATGTAGGGAGGAAACGGGTAAATGGATTTGTTGAGTTTATAATGTTATACAGTTTTTACACGTACACGTTTTGTGAACAAAGCAACTTACTGTACATTCAATTAGGCTACATGAATAATACAAATAACTAATAATCAAAGGCTTCTTTTTGGGTTTAGACATAGTTTACATTAGATATGTTACGTCTACACATACAGTTAGACCATGTGACCTGTAACTATAATTTTTGGTCAGCAGGCCACTTCATTTGATTGAAGAACCGCCTGTTTGATTGTGTGACGGTTATTGTTGCTGTTAATTGTGAGCATTTTATAACAAAAAGCCTGTCAGACTGTTTATTGTAACAGTACGATTGTAAATGGCAATTGTCATATCAAGCTGTCTTAAACTCAAACAAAGAAATGTAGACCTTTTCAGGAGAAAATGGGTATTTTTTAAATTTTTGCAATCATACGTTTCACACTTTGACAGTTTGTTAATAGTTTGACAGTTTTGAGTTGTGAGAACGTTTGTACGCAAATAGTTTGGCTTTGTATGGTAATTAGATCAGAGCTGGCTGTCAGCTGACAGATGACAATGGGCCACAGTTTGCTGTGTTTGCTAGCAGGAGATGAACCTGGATAGCATTGATTAGCAAATGCTTGTGATTAATTTCAGCCTGGAGTGATAACCACAGAAATATCTCACAAATCAAGCGTTTTTTAGGTGTTGACAACTGAACCGCAAATAACACACTCAAGTATTTTAAAAGTGCACCGAGAGTTTAAACCCTCATTTGTTGTTTTGGTATTTGGAACCCTTTAAATCAATAGAGTTGTGTTTATCTACACCAGCTGAAGTCCAATAGAATTGGACTTGAATGCCTGTTGTTTTCAGTTTCCTAGTTAGTTCACATATTGCCATTGTCTTTATGAGGGGTAAATCTTTAAATGCGCTCACAGGGTGAAATACGTTCTCTGCTTCTGTCATAAGTTTAAATCAAACTGAGGCCGCTGTTTTCTTTCGTCTGCATCGTCCCTATCGGACGTAGCCTTGATATATGAAATCTCTGTGCGTCCTCCATAGTGTACTACCCACATCAGTCAGTGCATAAGATGACAGGACAGATCACAGAGAGTGTGAGTGAGGGAGAATTCGGGGGCAAAAAATAGCATGATGATAAACAAACTTGAAACGGAATTGGAAATTCACAATGAATATTTCTGCCATTCAGACGGGCGCTTTAGAATAAATAAGGGCGTTGTGTGAAAGAAACGTTGATGACATCACGATGAGAAGTTCTGCCATGGCTGCGTTTATGTAAGATGATTTATTCAGTGGAGCACATAATGGCTGCTTTGCATGCGACCCGTGACATCACCAGCTTTTGCAAAAAATGGCCGGTAACCCGGGCGATGTGGGCAAACTTTATTTAAACTGAAATTCTCCAGCAGCATGTGGTTAATCACTGGGTGGGCCGGCAGGTAAATCAACAAGGGTTTTGTTGCATTGGATGTTGTTTCCTGTCAGGCAGGTTAATGTTGAGATGTATGTTTTCCCATAAAAACCTTTAATCAAAATTCCTCCTTGAACTTCTTCATGTGTGTTTGAAGAGACTTGATTTGTGTTGGAAGTGATTTACGGATGAGTAACTTAGCTGAGCTGTCTCGGTTGATGTAATCTGTCTGGCTGTAGCTGAATTCTCCACCCGTGCATGCGATACATGCTATCAGTTTTCCATGTTTATATGTATGACATCCCTAACTGTGTCTAGATGCCCACTATGCTACACAAGGGAAAAGCAAGTCTCATTTGCATGGAAATTTGTGTGCGGCTAATTATCTGGTGGTTAGTATTTGAAAAGCAGTACTGAAAACCACTGCCCACTGTGTAGAGATGTCTCCTTTAGCATAGCCTCTTGAAAAACAGTCTAGATTTGCATAACTAAAGACCTTTTCCCCTTCAGAGCTCAAAACGGTGTCCACGGTGTCTGACTGCCCCTAATTACTCACCACAGCTGAGTTGTCAAAAATTGGCTATTTGCACAGGCAGCGTCCAATCATGTATTCCACTTTCAGGCACAAAAATAGGCCAATATCATTAATGCCTTTCAGTTGTCATGGTTCTTTTAATTGATTGCTTTTTCCTATTACACATTTCAAATTGACACAAAATGTTCAATTTTTCAGACTCATCCTAAACACGTTGATATTCATGTTCAAGTTTATATGTCCATTCAGTTGAATAATTACAGTTTCTACAAGGCTAGATTGGTCAGATAAATTGGAAAAAAATTGGATATCCTCAGATGCTAGATACAGAAAAAAAAACAAACTTCTGTTCCAAGTTTCTGATGTATTTACCCTTGAAAAGACAAACTATCATACCAGAAACACGGCACAAAAGCAAATAGTTATTACCTGGGTTATTACCACAGGGTGGGAACGTGGTACAGCCTCATGCACAGAAGGGCAAGAAATACAAGCTTCCTGTTCAAATTTACTGTATGGTTCATGTATTTTTTTGGTAATTGAGGTACGGCCTGTCATGGAAAGACTAAACCAATTTCTTTAGTAAAAGAAGAGCGTTGACTAATAACCTGACAGCTCTGGGGCTAATCGAGTTCAGTGTCCTATAGATGGTTCTAGAAGGAAAAGAAATGAGTTTAATAAACAGCCTTTAACCTTTGCTTTCTGCTCGCCTTTAATATATATGGTGGCTTTAATTCCAAGAATTTCCTGTTGCTGCTGGCGAGGTTTATTTATTTGTGGTCGTGGAACATTTTCAGTTTTATTGCTGCGGTTGTTAATGTCAATAAATGTCATTATTGATTATTTCTGCTGATTTATGTACGTTTTTCATCCTTTGTTGCACGAGGCCTAAAAAATAATACCAACTTAGATGAAAAATCAAATGTCAGATTTTTTGTTGTATGTTGTGATTGCAATCATCATGACTTGATGTGACCTTTTGTAATGGAGTCGTTGTTACTTTGATTGTAGAAGTTCTGACTTGGAGGCTTCTGCAAAGCAAGGGTTCGAGACATTAAAATCACAGTGAATTACAACTGGGTCAGGAGTTGTTCCATTTAGAACCTTCATGTACATCCTGGCCATAAATTGAAACGCAGTCAGAGGTTAAACAACCAACGCGTCTGCCTGTCTGAAACGTGAGTCTCTTGTGTTTACCAAGGTGAGATGCTGCACTTACAAGATGTTGTGAAACCGTGGATGAGTTAATGGTATTGTCAAGCCATTAAAGGGCCTTCGGGATAAAAGAATGTACGATAAATATCAGGTGTGATATGAGAAATGGTGTGTTTGACTTTGACAGCCCCGGCAAACTCTATTAACACTGTGTTTGTGATTTGCGTATTGTGTCAGTTGGGAAAGTGACAAGTAAACAAGCGCGCACGTAAAACCACACGCACAAAAGCGAGACGCGGGGACATTTGCATTGCAATGGGGGCTGCATTCTAAAGCAGAATCACAATGTTGGAGGGAGTCTGTAGTCTTGAGGGCTCCCGCTGAGTTCTTTACTGCCGGGGCTGTAAAACTCACAGTTCCCACGGCTACTGTCGGGGGGACCCTAAACAAACACCCCGCAGGGCTGTTATGGGATTATAGGGAAACCCTTCCAGCAACACTGCAAACGCCAACGCCACCCCGACACAAAGGCTAACAGGTGTTTTGCGCTATCTGTTTAAACAGCCTGCATGAATTGACAATGGAGAGGCAGTCTGCAGGCCTTCTGAGCGATGCAGTGGCATGTGGCTAAATGGAGATTTGAGGAACATTTGATTGTAGCAGGTTTGGCTAAATGGCTTTAGCTCCAGGCAATTTGTGGGACAAAAATGCACGCTTTCACCCAACAGGAAAAGCAGATTCAGTCAGTGGGACAACGTTGCTTTCAGATCACATTATAGACTCGTTACATAATTAGTTGAACCCATCTGGTACGGACAGCAGCCCCTGACACTAATTGTGTTGGTGTGCACATGGTCGTCCCATTGAGCAAAATGAGACCTCCAGCATTTGAATCTGTTATCTGGTACTGTTGAGATTAGGGCACACATGTTGTTGAAGAGATTATATGAAGAGCTGGGGACACTTGTGTCTTGTAGTGTTGAGGTTTTAGGATTAAGTCTGGTATGGTGTGGTAACTCTGTGATGCACCTGCTGATATCCAGCTTGGAGTGTCACATTATACTGTTGTCAAAAACAGTTGGGTTTGAATTATAATTAATTTTATTATTATTATTAATATTATTATTGTTGTTTGTATATCAATTGACATCAGTGTCACTTTTTAAGTGAACTCAAAGAAAAGTAACAAAAGAAAAGATAAGAATAAATAAATAAATTATTAATATTATACTTTAATAAATTGAAAATATATTGAACCTTTTTTGTATTTTTTGACTGTAAATGTGATTAGTAATATCAGACAGAATTATCAATGTATTTTAAGTTTTACTGTGTGTTATTGATAACAGTACAGACAGTGAAATTCAATATTACTTGTTCTTTGTTTTTTTAGTCAGGCATGTTGCAGCCTAACTATTAGATGCTATCATATAAATATTCACAGCTATTCATTAATGTTGGGTCCCGTGGTATGAGGCATTTGAGTCAATCCCAGCTGTTTGTGATGCTGTGTCTTAACAAATGAGTACAACAGTATTGCTGTTACATGATACTGTGATCCTACGGCTTACAAAAAAGCACAATCTACTCTCTCCAGTGATTTTAACTCACAGTCTTTTCACAGCCTGGCAAATGTGTTTCTGTATGTTAAAACCCTGAGAGGAGTGTATAAATGTAGAGTAGGTCAAATGTTGGGCGATCTCATGCCTGTAAAATGAATAAATCAATCTTCGCTTACAGCCAACCAAGAGTGTTGCAGGATAAATGATAGCTTAGCATTCGAAAACCCAACTGTCTAGACACCCCCTTTACCCTAAACAGACAAATCAATATATATTGATTACCCGCTACGCCCTGGGGAAACACACGGATGCTGCCTGGCTGGCAAATGCACAGAATGGACCGAAGAGGGGCTTGGAAGTGTCACCCTGGACAAATTTATGTTCACCTGATCTTGACTCTGCTTCTCATGCACAGTTGCTTGGTGGTAAGAAGGGAGCCGCAATCAAACACGGCACACGTCTCCTATCATTTGCTCAGATAGAATGAGAACTAGCTGGAGTTTTTACTCTTGTGATGTAGCCCCGAGCAACAAGATGTGAATTTGTTAGAAAAGCACAAAAATACTTTCACACAGCTGAGAGAAATCAAGCGTTTGCGCTGGTGCACGAATCACGAGACGGTATGTCGCGTACAATCACCATGCAAACACGAATGACCTATTTAAGAGCTTTGGGGGTGACTCTTTCTAGTTAATGGGTGGTGGTCTGGCGCCTTATTTGTTATAATAGTGAGCCTAGAGACAGTGTGTGGCATTAGCTGGCTCTGTGTCTCTGCTCTGTTGGTCTGTGTTCCTGCAGCAAGACTTGTTACCTGTCGCCTTCCTCCCCGCTGCCTGTGGCTGACATTCTGCTTCTCTCAGTCCTAATTGCCCCTGTGGGACTTATGAGGGCTGCTGTGGCTGTCTACAGAGTGGCCAAGCAAACAGTGAGGGCCACGCTTGAAGGCCCGCCCCCTCTCGCTCTTTCTCTCTCTTACTCTCCCTTGCTGGTCCACACCACCTGACGACTCCATACGTCCACCACAGGTGTCTGCAGTCCTAAAATTTGTCCCTCACCTGTCAGCCCCACCCTCCCTCTCACATCTCCAGAGCCTCTGAGGAGTCTGTGTCTTTGAAGCTAAATTAAAACAAATAAATATAAAACTGAGGCACATGATGTCTCAAGGTCAGACTGCTTGTTTATGAGAGGCACCAGTTGATATAATTACTTTTGCACCACTGCAATTTAAAATAAAACATATTCTGTTTCAATTCTTAAAATGTAAATACTTTTCTATTTTAAATGGGGCTCATTGTGTGTGTGTGTGTGTGTGTGTGTGTGTGTTTATTGTTCCTAAAGTCTGCTTATTCATTTTTTTTCCAGCCTGGTTTGAAAGTGTTTAAAAACATTTCATGTTCCTCAACAGAAGCAGAAAAATCTAACCTTTTGTACAAAAGAGTTATGTGGTCAAACAGTGCAGAACCCGGTTTAAATTTGATTTTGAATCCAAAGTTTTAATGTAGTTGTAGTTTAATGCAGTCTGAAGCTCACTGTGTATTACTAATAGGGTCTTAAAGTGGCTATAGATTGGACATAGTTTGGCTTAGCAAGTATCAAAATGACACACCACGGGTCTGTTAAAAGGGGTTCTGTGTGGAACCATAGCATTCCATTGAGCTCCCTCAAGGTTTGTGCTTGTATGTAAGGCCAGCAGGGGAATTTGAGTCCATCTCTCTCCCAGCAGGATGGACTTGTAAATGAATGGAGCAGACATTTTGTGGTGGAAACTGTCTGTTCACTCTGACACGCCGTGTAACAAAACCGCTTCAGATCCAGAGTTCCCCCAGTAGGACTGTGTCAAGGGATTTGCCAGGTCACGGATCTGAGCAAAATGGCTGCCTGAGTTTGACCAATGTGCTTCAGGACTCTGAAATTCATTAATGACTAGCATCTGTAAGCTACATTTGTTGGACATGAGAGAGTCCATTTAACCCATTTGTTTTTGTACTGTTTGTACTGAAATACACAGATAGAACCAAACCGCACTCATTTTTATACACCCAACCGGCTCCCGTGATCATTTCTGCCTCATTGAGTTTGACAGTAAATCAATATCCCCGGGAACCTATTGTTACCTAATTCAATTAGACCAATTCATAAAGCGGGACATAATGGAGCTAATGGAAAGCGCTATTAGGGGAATAGCGGTAGCATTTTAGTCATACGCTGAAGTATGAAAGTCAATTTGGAATCACAATGGTGCAACGGTGGCCCTCAGCTGACGGATGAATGTTGACCCGATGCTGATGTAGAGAAGCGTTCGTTTTCACCACCGTTTTGTAAATCAAAAACCTGTGGTACTTAAACACAATTTGTAGAGTGGCCTGCATCTCTTCACGTCGTGCAATCACATTTGCAATCTGCTTGATAAACTGTGAGAGGAAACAAGAGCGGGTGTTTGGTTGCAAGAAAAGCTGCAGAGAAAAACAAGAAACGTGTTGATTGCTGATTATTATGTGGCGGCAGGGCGCTTTTGTCTCTCAGACCACCAGTCCAGCAGGTCAGCAGAGAGTCGGCAGGCTGTTGCGACCACGCATGCTGATAAACGAATAAACTCAATAGCGCCGCGAGTGTTTAGATCTTTAAAGTGGGGCATTTAGAGAGCATGTGTATTGATTAATTGATAACAGATTTGTGAGAGCTGGGCCATTGGCCTGCTTTATGCTGTTTTAGGAGGTTAATGGCTATGTGCACAAAAAGCCTTTCTGCCTTTCATGGTGTTAGTGCTGCTGTGAGCGCAGCGTCTCCTTGAATGGCCCCTCATTTCATATTTTGTGAATGTGGAACGCCAATTATATAGATAGCACAGCCTCAGCCACAAGACGTAGTTTTGCAGAATTGCTATTTTATAGAGTGTGTTTCAGAGATATCATTAATAAGAAAACGGCTAGTGAACGATACCAGAGCTCAAGTTGTCTTTAATGAAGTTTTTAGCAGGCTTGAAAAAGCTGTCTTAAATCTTCACACAATACAGGATTGTTTTTCAATTTCCTTTCTGTAACAGGTACCGTGTGGTTCACTGGCTGCAGGAGGAGCTATGAGGATGCACTGCAGAACTTTGTAACCTCGGGAGGATCGTCATCACAGGAACAGCAAAGATGAGGAGTTGGATTGTGGTTCTTCTGTGGGCATGCGTGCACCTGAGCGCGGATGCAATTGCGCTTTCAAGAGGAGCGCTTCAAAGAAAAACCAAAGAAATTGAAGGAGGAAAACACAAAGACACAGAGGTGCTCAGACGCTCTAAAAGAGGTTGGATGTGGAAACAGTTTTTTCTGCAGGAGGAATACACCGGAACGGACCACCAATACATAGGCAAGGTAAGGGGATCATGTTTCTATTGCAGGGTACAAAGATGGATGTGGGTCCAAATAAAGCTGTGTGAGAAATGCTGCTGGAGTGGATTGCAAAGATGGGTTTGGTTCTATCAGTTCTTCTCTGAAGTTATTAAACAGAGAATGATCAAAAAAGTACAAGTGTGGCAATCATGTAGGAACCTCCAGCAAACACATGTAGGAATCTCCAGCGCCGAGCCTGCTGGATTTAAGATAAGAACCAGAATGAAATCTGACCTCCCTGGTCCATCTCAGAAAATCTGAAGCTCAGAGCCGTGTAGAAGATCAAAGATTCTATCAGAAGATAACAGCTCAACACTGTTGATCAGAGCAGAAGTTTGCAGGTGGTATGCTATATGACTTAGGAAATTTCTAAAAAACAAAATTTGATATACGTTAGTATTTTTCCATCTTTTTTAATTTTTCCATCTTTTTTAGTTCTGATCTGTTTATCATTGTAATATAGCTTTGTGTGTCTAAGATGTTATTCAACTCTGGTTCTGAAGGGCCGGAGTCCTGCAGAGTTTTGTTCCAACCCTAATCAAACCTGCAATTTGCAACGAACCCAAACCACTTTGAGCAGCTCATTCAAGTGTGTTTGATGAGGGTTGCAGCGACACTCTGCAGGACTCCAGGACCAGAGTTAAATAACCCGCCTCTAATAAGCCCACATTATTATAATACATCCGTAGTGAGGGATGTGAACACCCAGGGCACAGTGTGTGCGCCACAATTTTAAACCATCCTCACTAAAAAGACAGCTAGATATCAGAGACAACTTTTTGCAACTACTAAAATATTGATGCTGATATGGCATAAGTTCATTTGTTTGTGCTCAGAGATTTAATTTCCTCAGTACTGCAAAATTAGGAGGAAAATTGTAATGACTACATGATACTTGGGTGTTTGTACTTGAATAATTTTGATCAAAGTGCTACTTAGCTTGAAATTTTTGAGAACATCTGGTTTAGACATTCTAAAGATGTCTTGCCATTTAGTTATTTTCTTATGGCTAAAAGTGGTAGTAAAACCTTTTTAGACATGATAAAATCCTTGTAATGCATTAAGGTTTATGGCCTGCTATATGATAAAAGACAGTATAAAACATAGTCGTTTATTAACTTAACGGTTCTGTTTTAATGGTTGCCAAGCAATAAACCTGCTTTAAAAGCATAGACAGATTAACACAGTAGAATGTCCGGTTGAAGTTGCATTTATTGACATTTTAATACGACCCTGAATGAGTTTCATTCAATCTGAATTTAAAGTTGGAGTCATTTCATAAGTCATTTCATAAAGTTGGAGTCATTTCAATAAAGCTTGACAGAGGGTCACCACCCCATGTTTTATTCACGAGGGATGTTGAAGGAAGCGCAGAATTTATAAAGCTCTCCTTGTTATGAACGGTACATCTGCATCATGTACCAGCAGTGAATGAGAAGCTGAATCAGACGTTTCTAAAATGTTCCCTGGGAAACATACAAAGAGCGAAAGAGTCATTGTGTTTGAACGGCCTTTTGTGTTTTACTGCGATATTGTACTGCAACAAAGCTGCTCTTTCATGTGGAAAGAAGGATCAAAAAGCGCATTCAACCCTCAATCAGACGTCATTATGAAGTTAATCAAATCAGGCCTTCACCTCCAAAAAGCGCCACTTCCATCAATCCGTCCCACCATTTCTTTTTATAACAGTCATTACAATGAATTCAAGAACTGATGCGCTTCAGTCATTCAGCTTTCAGGTAGAAAAGTTGAATTTTGCTCCATGAATTTCTGACAGAGGCGGCTTGATTGCACATTCAACTTGTACTTTCATCCGATGTACCATCAAAATTCAATTCCACCAGGTCTCATTTTCACATATTTACTGTAGAGTACCTGTCAATTGATAGTTCTCTCAGCAATATCACCGTATTGTTTATTCCTTGAAAATCAACAGATATTGAGTCCATGCAGAACATCGAATGTAATACATATTCATGAGTCTTATCAACGGATACACAAGCAGAGTTGTTGATGAAATGCCTGAATTTTTCCCAACAGCTTCACTCAGACATGGATAGAGGAGACGGAACGGTGATGTACGTTCTCACGGGTGAAGGTGCGGGAACCATCTTTGTGATAGATGCCAACTCAGGAGATCTGCATGCCACCAGGAGCCTGGATAGAGAGGAGAAAGCGTTCTACACCCTCAGAGCTCAGGCTGTCAACAAGAGGACTGGCATTCCCCTTGAGCCGGAGACGGAGTTTATTGTGAAACTACACGACATCAACGACAACGAGCCCAAGTTTGATAAGGAGGTTTATGCAGCGTCTGTACCGGAGAGGTCACACATCGGTGAGTTCTGTCAGGTTTCAAAAATTAAAGTCACGAATAAAGTCATGTGAGTTTGTAATATTTAAAAAGTAATATTGTAAACAGTGTTTGTTATTGGTGAACTTTAAAAAGCATTTAAAGGGTCGTTCACCTAAAATGGTGATTAGCGTTCAGTTATAGTGGATGGGGACTGGAGATTTAAAAGATCACAAATGGACCATGAAAGTATCATACAAGTGGTCCATACAATAAATGTGCTGTATTCCAGTTCATATGTTTGTGTGTGAAGCTAAATGAGTGTCTTCATTATTTCTTAAACTTCTTATAAACATTTTCTTTCAGGCACGTACGTCACACAAGTTTCCGCCCACGATGCAGATGATGAAATGTTTGGCTTCAGCGCAAAGCTAGCCTACAGCATCAGCCAGGGTCACCCATACTTCTCAGTGGAGCCGAATACAGGTCAGTCCACATTCAGCTGTTTTATCATAATCAGTTTTCCCGATGATAGACAGACAGATAATGTGTGTGTGTAATATCACATTGGGCTAGGGTTGCACCATTCAAGCATTTTAGCCGAGTAAATTCACCCAGCGAGTTTAATCATCGCTAATGTGTGCCCTGGAACCTTTCCTGCGGAGGTCTTTGTTTAAACAAAAGAGAAATAGAAACACAAAAGCTTGTGTCAGATTAGTATCCAGCTTAACACCAATATACTTTAGCCCAGATAGATTCGAATGACTGTGTGTCGCACCAGTGCACATCAAATCCTAAAACCTAAGATATATTCATTACAGACAGGGGCTAATCTGGGAGAATTTTTTGACTTTTAAAGAAATAGCAGAGTTTGGTTCTTTCTCCACATACATGGATATATCTTTTGTCTGTTACAGCTAACCGACACATTAGCATATTCACATTTAGAGTTAAGCTTGCAATGACTTGCTTGACTTAAGTTTATACATAACAAATTGATTGGGATTGTGAACAGCGGTCATTTCACACCAAACTGCAACAAACCTAAATTAAAGTTTACTAAAACAGTGCCTATGTGGGACTGTCCAATAGAAATACGTTTCAAGTGAGGTAAACAGAAAAGCAATTTCAGGAGAGCAAGAAGATAATAAAATAACATGTATGTGTACAAATGAACCGCTACAGCAAGCCTGGGAGCAAACAAGACAGTCCATTTGTTAATTTATGTTTTTATATGAATTGCAATACAAAATATTACAATGTTAAGATTTTTAAAATTTGTTAAAATTTACTTTGTGCATTTATAAATTAAGCCTGGTTGAATGTAATAGTTCTTGCAGCGAAGAAGAACTTTAAGCCAAAGTATTGAGTTGTTCATAAGGTCCTGCACTGTTACTCTGAAATTGGTTTAGCAGATCAAATTGGTGTAGCTTCTAAAACACTGGTCTTAATAATCCAAGGTCTGTTTCTGTAGAACCTGCAGCAATCTCTCAATCACAGCTGCTGTCTGTAATAATCTCTGTGGCAAAATGTCAATCTGAGTGCATGTGCACAATTATTTCTGCACTATTCAAACACAACAAGCACTGATGTTGTCTGATGCCTGGAGTTAAAGAAACTAGACTGGACTTTGTTGAACAAATATAAATAAAAATAAACATTTTTCCTTCAGGCATAATCAGGACAGCTTTGGGGCCTTCAGACATGGACAGAGAGCAGAGGGAACACTACCAGGTGGTGATCGAAGCCAAGGACATGGCCGGCCAAAGGGGGGGCTTAACAGGGACCACCACAGTCAACATTAGCTTAACCGATGTCAACGATAACCCCCCTCGTTTCACGCAGAGTAAGCATGCATTCACTTGTAGGAAAATCATTTAAATAGGCAAACATCAGCAAACTAATGTTTGTACAAGACATTGCCAAGACAGTCAGTGCAAAATCGAACCTGGACATTTGAATGTTCCTAGAACTTTCATTTTTAATCTTTTTGTTACTTAATACAAACCTTATGGAAATGTTTTTACAACCTAAAATGATTAGCTGAGTTGGTTCCATGTGTAAGATGTTCATTTAACTACACGCTCTTCCAGTGTAGTCATTGTTCTTTCAGACCTTTGTGAAGTTTTTGTGACCATTGTGTGAAAAAAATGGTTGGGGGCAAAGCTAACATTCTCAGCTTTAGCGAGTGTGTGAGGGTCTGTATGTTAAACCTGATTAAACAGACTAAGTGGGTTACTTTACTGTAATGTAGACTATTCTCTCGACCTGCATGCACACAGAAAATGCTTGGAATTTCTGTCATGCTAGTCAAAGGACAATTATAGCAAGCAGTTGCAGTTGTGTTTGTCACATTTGCCATTTATTACAGTGAAGCATCTGACAGAGAACAACACCACAACAAAGATTTAAAAAGCATTTTAATTGGCTAAATTGTAAGACGTGGCGATCATATATCGTATGTCCATTTCTGAATGCAAAATGTCAACTGCTGTACGTGACTCTGTCCTCTGATTTCAGGTTCATTTTTAATAAAGCAACGTGTAAATGATCTCAGACTGTACAGAAGTTAACAGTTTATGCCTCAAGGATAAAAAGAAGATTTTTGAGGATTAGCATTTAAATGTGAGATTATGAGCGCAAGCTCTAAAGTTAGACTCCTGTTCCTAAGGTATATATCAGTTCAGCGTTCCAGAGCTCACCGATGTAGGAAAACCTGTCGGGAGTATCCGGGCCGTGGATGCGGACATCGGCAGGAATGCAGAGATGGACTACACCGTCGTGGGTGGAGACGGCCTGGATGTGTTTGATATCATCACCAACACAAAGACTCAGGAAGGCATCCTTACTGTAAAGAAGGTAAACACAGTCTAGTCTGACTTCTGTTCTTCCATTAGGAAGGACATTTCGTAGATAATTCAGGTAGCTCTGCTGTCAGTGAGTTGGTTGCTTATCATGAATGTGTTTTTGTTGCAGCCTCTTGACTATGAGAAGAAAAAGTCCTACACCCTTCAGATCCAGGTGCAAAACACTCACCCAGACCCGCGATTTCTGAGCCTGAATGCCAAGGACATGGCCACGGTCCGAGTCAGCGTAGAAGACGTGGATGAGCCTCCTCAGTTTGAAAAACCCAGTTACGTTTTGAAGGTTAAAGAGGACACAGCTGTGGGTACCATCGTTGGTTCTGTCAGTGCTGTGGACCCTGATAACCAGCGCAGCCCGGTCAAGTAAGAACCTAGATTATCTCGTCACATATTCATATTCAAATACTTGTCCTAATGTGGGACACTTAAACTCTTCCCCAAACCAATGAATGCCAGTGAAATTATAAACAAATTAAAGCTGTACTGCCATGTGATCAAAGTCACATGACCTAATATCTGTGCAGCCATAAATCAGGCTTAACATTGTGTTATATTACAGAAGTTATAGTAAAAATGTCTCGCTAAGGGAAATCCACCCCATCTGTATTTGCAATTGCATTGTAAATTTATTTAAATGGAGATTTTCCAGGACATATATTTGTCGGAGCTTGCAAGCATCTGTCCGTATCATCCAGTGACTTTCTGATACCCGTGGAACACTGATTAATCTGTTTAAAGCTGTGTAGATAGCAGCTTAGACAGCACTGTTCCTCAGAGCAGCCTTATTTAAATCGCATTTAATACAACAGGCCCTTCAATTCCAGCCATTTCATAAGATAATTGTAATATTTATTAGAATAAATGAGGATATTATCACTGTCCGTGGCGCCCTGATGATATAGGCTGATGTTGTGACGCTCAGGAGGGCAATAAATAGATGTTTTCCCTCCGGAGACCTCAGTAAATAAGAACACGGACAGGAAGTGCAATTAAAAAGTCCTCCGCTGCGGAGAACAGGACTCCAGGGCTGGTAATTATCAGGGACATCAGCAGCACAAGCTACACCGTCGCTCTGAACATCAGGAGGCTAATTAGGAAATTGAACAATCCCACTGATTTATTGCATTTGAAAGAGCAATATTGTGAGCTTCTGCTGAAACCAGAACAAACGGGAACTGGGCTTGTGTGAGCTCTGGGCTGTGGGATTGCATGCGGGACGTGCATCAGGACTGACTGAAGAAATGACTTGTGTTCCGGATTCAAATTCTGTGTGTTTAAATTGATCCTATTGCAATCAGTTCAAATCGCAATGGCAGTGTAAACAGAAGTGGATTCTGATTTGGTTAGCAAGTTGATTAAGCTTATCTTGCTAATTCTTGCTACTTAGCCTCACCTATAAAATGTGTTCAGTATTAGTGTTAGAGCTGTTTAACACAAAGTAAAAAAAACAGAGACAATTATAGTGTCTTAAATGTGCAAACAGTAACAAATAAAAGACGATTTGTAACACTTCAAATGTGCATCACAACCTTGGGTGTGTTTAGACCTTTCAGGCAGAAAATCAAATTAGATCACTGATTAAAAGTTGGATAAACTAAAAACAATCACATTATGTCAGGGCAATAATTAGATGCCCTTTTGCTTCTAATCAATAAAACAGAACATACCTATTCAGTTCCCTCCAGCCCCCTCTTGTGTTAACATATTTGTAAACACATAAAACTCAGATTGACACAATTAATGACTGTGACGTTTGAATTGCAGGTATTCCATTGATCGACACACCGATGTGGACTGGATTTTTGGAATCTATGCTGGGAATGGATCCATATTCCTGAAAAAGTCTCTGGACAGGGAGACATTTCCATGGCACAACATCTCTGTGATTGCAACCGAGTTTAGTGAGTATTGGACACCACACTGCCAGCCGTTATGCATATAGCAGATCAATTCCAAATGCCACACGGACGCGGTTCATTTAAAACAAATTTATTGGGCTAAGCTCAAGTCATTCAGCATTAATTTGTTCCAGTATCACTTCCACATTTTCATTTACCATGACAGTTTATATTAAGCAAATATATTAGTTCACATTTTTAAATTAGAAATCCACTTTCACATTAGAAAACCAACGTCTAGTGTCCCAAACTGTCCAAATTATCCACCATCTCATTTTTATCAACGTTGGTTTTGCTCTCTCATGTGCTGTAGATGACCCTCAGAGAAGCAGTCGGACCCCCGTCTACATCCGTGTGCTGGATGTCAACGACAACCCCCCCACACTCGCATCTTTCTACGAAACCTTCGTCTGTGAAAACGCCAAAGCCGGTCAGGTAAAGTGAGGATTTTGTTTACGTTACAGATTTTATCAGCCACACGGACAATTTTGATGCAAGATAACATGAATGGAACAAGCCCACCTCTCGTGTTTAGCTGGCAGGTGGATGTGTCGGTTTAAAGCAGGGGTGTGTGTTGAACAGTGTGTGACCTCTACAGCACTCACACCCCCGGGTGCGATAGAAAGCGGTGATCAGTATTTCTCATTCATGGATCAGACGACAGAGGCGTTTGTGGCAGGTGTGATGAGATTATGTGTCATGGTGGACGACAGGGGCTGTCACATATCACAGACGCTTCATAATAACTGTCCACCTCTCCTCTATTCAGTTACTCCGCTTGTACGTCTAGTTGTCCGTCATCACCGCCTCGTTGCACTGCCCACCTCAGTGGCTAGCAGAACTGCGTGGCATGGGTTAGTTATTGGGCACCAAACAGGTTAAATAACTCAAGATTATGTGTAAATTGTACTGTGCATGTGCTATCTGTTAATTACATCATAATTTAATAAAAGCATGAATGAATAAAATTTCAGAATTAATTGCAAAGACTTGATAAGCAAAAAGACTAGCGTGACATTACTGTAAGCTGGATGTTAAAATTAAACAATAATGTTTGGTAATGTCTGTCGGTTAATTCATTACATGATGCTAATTTATCAACTCACACAAACATACAGAAAGGTTGTATTAACTAACATTTACTGTTTAAACAACTGTATTAAAACAGTATCATTTGTATTATATGTAGGMGACAAGATTGGGTTAAATTTTGGTTCTGTTCCACCATATTTTAACAGACTGCTGTTAAGCCCAAAGAAAAGGAAAGCTAGCCAGTAACACAAGAAATCTGGCCACGCTAAAAAAAAAAAAAAACACAAAGSACACAAAAGATAGGCACACTTTTTGTCACAGCATGTTGTCAGTTTGCCCTTGAGGAATGCATTTACCCTTAAACTGCTCTTGGTGACAACTAGAGATAAACATGAACCTCGATCGCTAAGCTAACATCCTTCCTCACAGTAAACACGCTTCGTGTTTGCATTTAAACACTTGTGAGACGTTGGAGATTATTTGAATGACACCATTCCTCTTATGCTGTATGGTATGAGCGCTGTCACTAAAATGGTTAAGCCTGGAATGTAATCTAAAGAAGTTTTTATATAAATGGTTGTAGCAGACTTTCATATGTTATCTTAAACATCGCTATCCTCTCACACAGTAAATTACCATTAAGAGATCATATGTGATTGTGAATTTTAAAATGTATCGGTAAATTGTTCCTGGCAATTTACCGGTAAGAAAAGAATAAGTCCCTTACTGTAGAAGGACATCACAGGATCATCACAAAATTTACTGGTATTTTCGTGTGTAAATGATGTGTAAATGGTACCTTACAGGTAAAAAGACACAAGAAGCTTGTGTAAATGTAACATTTGTGTATTTACTGGTAGAAGAAGTCGTTCTTGCATTTTACTGGTAATTTTCCAGGATTACTGTGAGGGAGGCTATTCATTAAACACAATGGTAAAATAATTAACATCTGACACCTAACAGGGAGTCACTTTCTGAAGATGAAGCAACTGTTAGGTAGAAGGATATTACACACGCACCTGGAGACAAATTAAAATAATGAAATTAACAAAAGATATTGTAAAAGAGTTTCCCACATTGTTTTATCCGGTGAACTGAGATATTTAAGTAACAGCGACATGAAAGGTAACAGGAATGAAGGCCATACGTAACTTGTGCTGTTATTTGTCCTCTGTTACAGAAAATCCAAACAATAACAGCGGTGGACCCAGACGAACCAGCAGGAGGACATCGGTTCTTTTTCAACATGGAACCAGAGAGCTCAGAGAGAGCAAACTTCTCAGTGAGAGATAATGGAGGTGAGCACCTCTCACATCGCCTGGCCTTCCAGCGAGAGAACTCTCTCCTCATGACAACACAAACCAATCGGACAGGAGAAATGTTTGTGACATGTAGACTCTTCACGTATAGCTGTTTAAATTGCGAGCAGATTATTCTGCAGTGGTCATGACTGCGGGTCAGACTGAGCTTGTCATTGTCTGCTCAGAAGTTTCTCCTCATTTGCCCCTCTCAAAGACCCTGTATAATCACAATTAGATTTACTATAGCTATATAATAATCACAATTTTTTTGTTGTGTACATTTATAATGACCGCTAGCAATAAAGCAATTATCAGATACACTACACACATTTAAAATGTACAGTTTGTTTTTTATGGAAAAATGGATCAAAAATATTAATGACTCATGTTGCACCACACAGAATTTTATCCATTCAAATCGTTACATCTAGAACATCACTTATCTTAATACCACCTGCCCCTGACTAGCACAGTAGCAAATTGTGTTTATGCTGTAAAATAAGCAAGAGTCTATCAAAATGTCTCTCACATTTGTCAGAAATATGTAAACGATTCCATTCGATTTTTAAAGCAAGCACTCGACTCTTCACAGATAATACAGCTGGGATCTTCACAAAACGCAGCGGATTCGGCAGAATGCACAAAAGCATTCATCTAGTAGGTGTGGTGATCTCAGATGGAGAGCTTCCCCTGCAGAGCAGCACCGGAACGCTGACGATCCGGGTGTGCACGTGCGATCGGGATGGGAACATGGAGATGTGTAACGCCGAGGCTTTGACCAGCTCTGCAGGACTCAGCACGGGGGCGCTAGTCGCCATCCTGCTCTGCATTCTCATACTGCTCCGTAAGTTCCACCTCCCCTTCTGATTTTAACAATCCGATCACTTCCGCATCCCTCCATCTGATCCCCTTTTCTTCCATCTGTCTGTCTGACTGCGAGTCTGACCGCTCATCTTTCGAAGACTTTGTTAGCGAGTGCTTTCTTTTCCCACCTGTCTGCCTGTCAGTTTGCACTTTTGGATTAATTGCAATTCCAGCAGTCTGAAGTGTGCGTCTGATCTGCATTTAAAATGATTGTCAATTAAGAAAAAAGAAATAAAACAATCTGACATGCACAGATAGCTGAACACGCAACTCTCAGTTATTGGTTATTTAATTGGGAATTGAAGAACAAGGGTTAGATTTTAGTTACACCCAAATGAATCTAATCTTGATTTTAATTTAACAAAAACAATCATCACATTTGATTTCTAGGCTGAATTGTTGTAAACATTTGTGTCTTTGTGTTACTAAATTACTCATGTAATCGATCCATCTACTCTGAGAAACTGTTAAGAAACATCAGGTAGCTTCCTGCAAAATGCATGTAGCTGCAGGTGTGAACTGCGGTGTAAAAACATGCATCATCCATGGAGCTCTTTCTACCCCATTGATCAATGCTAAATATTTACCTCAGGATTCACACATACTGTAAAAAACTGTAAAGTTTGGCCATACTTTTTCAGACTTAAATGTGTCTCAGGCTCTTACATTTTTTTTTACAAAACATTAAATTTTTTGTGTGAATTGGAGCAGACAGTAAAACAAAAGCTGTCAACAATTGCTCAACCACCCATAAGAAATCTTTGTAGCTAGTTGAAAGAGTGCTGAGAATGTTTTAATCTCAAACTGTGTGGCTGCAGTGCCAGGAAAATGAAATGTAGGATTCATATCCTTTCATCTTCTGGCTGGTACTGTACAGCCTCCTGCTATCAATCATGCCTGTCAGTGACATTGTTTCTTTCGTTCTGCAGTGATTGTGGTGCTGTTTGCTGCCCTCAAACGCCAGAAGAAGAAGGAGCCGCTGATCATCTCCAAGGAGGACGTGAGAGACAACGTGGTCAGCTACAACGACGAGGGTGGAGGTGAAGAGGACACGCAGGCTTTCGACATCGGAGCGCTTCGCCACCCGGAGGTGATGGAGGACAACAAACTGCGACGGGACATCCTGCCATCTGAGACGCTGTATCCGCCACCTTCGCTCCGCAGAACCATCGTCCCGTCTCGAGACAATGCAGACGTGCGGGAATTCATTAACCAGCGTGTGCAGGAGAACGACGGGAACCCCACCGCTCCCCCTTACGACTCCTTGGCCACCTACGCGTACGAAGGGAACGGCTCGGTGGCGGAGTCTCTGAGCTCATTGGGCTCCGTGTCCTCAGATGGGGCGCAGGACTATAACTACCTCAGCGAGTGGGGACCGCGCTTCAGGAAGCTAGCAGACATGTACGGCGGGGAAGATAGCGACCGGGACTCCTAACGGACATCTGGCGAAGCGCAAAGCGAGACTCATTTGCCAAGCTGCCTCTGACTGGAGACTGGAGTGGCAGAATGAGGCAGCCTAATTTCCTTTACAAAGTGCCCTTTCAGCCTTCTCTTCATTCTACGATCAAGCAGTCGCTTCGGCTGTTCTGATTGGCTGTGCTTTTTCTCTGCAAGGCAGATGCAAAAGAGGAGATGAACTTTACACACAGGACTGAGGAGGTTTCCTCGCGTCACTCGTGCTCTCCTGCGCTCATCTGAGCGAGATCTTCTGCAGTGCCATCTTTCAGCGTAATCCTAGATTGTTCTTGAGATGTCTGCACTCTGTTTTCACATCTGTAATCTTCACAATATCGTTCCTTCTGGAAGCCTACAAGCTGTTACCAAACTGCTTATCAATCGCTACAGCAAAAGGACTCTTTCATTAGACCGTAGGCCAGTAAAACACTTGAAACGTCTGCAGGCACGTTAGAAACTTACTTTTTGAAAAATAATAAGGCCAAACTTCAGCCTGTCAATTCATCCTCAGACCTCAGTGTGGAGTTCAGAGGCCGTACAGCTCAGAATCAAAGAAGTTCAAGATCATAGGAGTCGTCTTATAACTGGGAGGAAATTTTGAAACCCTTATTATTCTACATTTGCATAATTTTACTAATCTACTTACGCACTCAGAGAAGGATGCGTCGTCCTGTAGAACCAAGACGGATTGTTTGAACTCCATGTAGACCATCTAGAAAATGGGTCAGAAAAACGTTTCATGGTTGGCAGTGATTTTCATCATCCACATGAAAAAACACCAGAAGCTTATAATTATCTGCTCTGTCATTGGACCTAAATGTGTGTTTGCTGGATTTCTGGCATACGTTTGGTTAATCTCACAATGGTTTAGAATTACGCTCCTTATGAGAACCACATTCACACAGTCCCTTAATGGTGTGCTGAACAGAACTATCACTGCATACAATTTGCTTAAAACATTACGTATGCATTTTATTTTCCTTAAAAAATATACTTTCAATTCAGTTAAATGCAGTTAAACCAACCAAACGTGGAATTAAACAATATCTAAACATAGAAACACTGATTTAACTCACAAACTGGAGTGAAAAACAAAATTATTATAAATTAATTAACAGTTTCAAGGTCTAATTCTCACCTTTCTCTTAACGTCTCAACTATGTAAGTAATGAAAGCTCGGTTGGTTTATAAGACACAACAGTGATAACAGTGATTAGTGATAACCACAACAGTTTTGAGGTGCGAGTCAAGCTAAAATAAACCGTTTTGCACCCTCCGGTGACACCACAGATTGAGCCTGAGGTTGCATTCGCCTCTGTTGTTAGAAGGGACTGAGGGCAGCCTTGTTTTTTAAGTGTACACTGTGGTTGAGCCAGTAAATATTTGTGTTATAGAAGCATTGATATGCTGTACAAAATAAAGGCGGTCACTCATTCTGTATAAATTTTGGTTTAATGAACAGTGCTTTGTACTAGATTATGTCCATGTACTACTTTGCTTTTTATCTTGTGATATTTTGTACCAAATATTTATATACTACGATGACGACTAAATATTCTTGAAAAATGTAAATTCTGTATTAATGTTTTTGTGTGTTTTGGATGTGTAAAACTGTTAATGTGAGAAGGCTGCCGTACAATTTGATGGCGTACAATTGGTTTGGAAAACAATCATTAAAATAAATGTTCTCTTTTACAGAACACACAAGAACCTCCGGTGTTATTTAAGCCAAAACACAAATGTCTGATGTTACAAACCATTTGTTTCCAGTTATGTCAATATATTGTTTTAACCATCCCAATTATTTTTTGTGGTAATTATTCCAAGTTCATGGGAGAATATAGAATTTCAATATTTCAAATTTCAATATTGCTACTGTATCTTGTAACTGCAGTATTTATTGTATTGAGGCTGCAGTATTTATTATACTGTATAGGCTGTATTAACATGACCTTAATGTGATTATTACAAGCCAAATGTCACGATAGTTACAGGAAAATGTTCAATTCCTGCCCCAGATCATCAACTCATTAGGCTGATGTATAATGAAGATCGCAGCGCTGCAACTGGATTTGCTGGAGAGTGGAACTGGGATTCATTTTAAACTGATTGGGGATCAGCGGTTGTGAGGCAGATGGTGACATTTCAAACAATGCCCATGTTAGCTCAATCATTATGACATTGGCGCCCACCGCAAATATGTACAGAGGCGGCGTCTCATCCGCCGTCTCTGCATCGGTACAAGGCCATTAAGGGTTTAAACATAAAGCAACACTTTATGTTTCAGGCGGTCTAAACTCACTGAGAAAGTTAAAATGCATGTGTTGGAAGGACATGGAAAATATTGGTTAAACCAATTTAATTTAATACTCTAATGCTCAGTCACTGGCCAGGAATTCTGTGATCCAAAATGACTTTATTCATGGATCAAAATAATTTAACAGCAGCTGGTTTTAATTTAAAATGATGTAAACATTGAGACAGACGCACTAGATGCTTTCAGCACTAAACACCAAGTTCTTGTTTATTTCATCATTTTATTATTTTATAATGTCTTATATAAGTATCTTACAAGGGCCTGTGTGTTATTATGCTTTCAGTAATCAAACGCTGTATGTCTTGGACTGTAATTGGAACAGTCAATGTGGGGCCACTTTAGACCAAATTACAATTATTACAACAAATCAATTCCCTCCCAGTTATGAAAAACAAGTTGTTGTGCTATAGACATTTTGTGTTTTTCCTCTGTCAGTGTTACCGCCCCAACAACAAGATTTTTACCAAATAACGTCCTTTTATTTAATTGACAATTGCAAAACCGTTTGTTTAATCACATTCAACAAAGCTGAAAATCCTAAGCGTTTGCCTTAAAATAAATGTGTTAGCTCCAGGGACGGCTAGCTGCGTAAATTGCAATGGTTAAATGTTAAATCAAATTACCCCAAAATCGATCTTTTGTCGCCAAACACTGTAACATTCTGCAATGCATATCAAACAAAGTGGTGTAAGAAAAATGTCCTGTGATGTTTTTGGATGCTTTTTAGTCTGAACAAACCTAAACATCTTTCACCTGTTATGCATAATACATGAGGTTGTTTTGCTTTGATGTTGCAAACTCCCCTTAGACGTGAGTTCATTACAAGTGTACATCTGCAGTCAAACAGCTGGTAATCGTAGCATAAGCCTTAAGACAAGATTACATGAACTATGCAGTGGTGAACGCAGGCCAGACACAAAGCGTAAGAAAAATGTTCACTTAAGTGTGTTTTAATCCCTGTGCTGTTAATCTGACTAAAGGCTGGTGGTGCTGCGGGCTGCGCTGACTGGATGCTGGGAATCGGCAGCGCTGGAGGCTGAATCAGAACCAGTCAAGATGTCATGAGAGCCGTGCAGCGGCTGAGGGTTGTAACTCATCGTGGCCGAGACTTAAAGCGGCGTGTCGCTTCCCATTAGCCTCGCCTGTCTCTTTAGCCTTAATCTTTAATGGGCACGTCATGTTAGCGAAAATACTAAATAGCGATCTACCTCATCTTAGCCTTTGATTCGCTTTATTTTGTACCACTGCTTCTACGGATCCTTCGCTGTGACTGTCGTCGGTGACAGAAGTTTTTATTGTTATTCACGAACATGTAAAAATTGTTTGGTTTAAACTTTACCCCTGAGAGTAAACCACACTTGTTTCTAAAGCGTTGTTACGGCGCTCTTTTGTGCCAGAAATGATGTTTATATTCAATCTGTCAGGCTGTAAATGCGACGAGGAGCAATGAAAAGTCTGTCTTCTGTGTTATCTAAGCGCTCCTGATGTTGTTTTGAATGCATTGTGTCATGGCCTATTTTCCAGTCATTCACAGAATGAGATGCATTCGCTCTTGCACTCATTTTGATTACTTGTTGCAGTTCTGAGTCATTTAACAAGCAATAGACTATTTATTCGCCACACAAAAGACATTTAGCTATGGCTCAAAATAATCTTCTGAACAGCATGTTTAGTGATACATGCTCTGTCATAGTACATTTTAAGTAACAGCGATGTGGTCTGTGTGGCTTCATTAAAACCTCACATAGCAATCATTAGACTCTGATGCAGTGAATGCGTTTGATTGATTATTGTGGACTTTAATGGGTTTTTTGGGAGTGGTGCTGACAGTCCTGCACATGTACATGTTTGGCAGTACGTTCAAGCTACACATTTTATCAGTATTTGTGTCTCCTGGGAATCGAACCCAAAGCCTTTGTACTGCAAACTCAATGCTCTACCAGTTGAGCTACAGGAACACTGTCCTGTTTCAGAAGCTACTTTTATTAAACAATGACAAAATCAAAAATCTGACAGGTAACAGGTAAGTCTGACAGGTAACAGGTAAATCTGACAGGTAACAGGTAAATCTGACAGGTAACAGGTAAATCTGACAGGTACAACTATTAAAACCTATAAGCTAGTGCAGATCCCAAAAACTGAACATGAATTAATCAATTAGGAAAATATTAAACCATCACACATGAATGATGTACAGCTTTTAATCCATAATGTATATTTACATCTATTCATTTGGCAGTTGCTTTAATTCAAAACAACTTACAGTGAATTCAAGGTACACATTTTTTGGTTTATTAGTACTTGTGGTCACAACACAACGCTCTACCAGTTGAGCTACACAAATGCTATGCTGTATGTAACAACCTATTTTTATAAAAAACACCTCATCAGTAATTTTATTTTGAAATTTATGCAAATAAAAAAAAATCTATAATTTGTTTTTAAAAAAAATTCCTTTACTAAATATTACCACATACAATTTTTTTTGCATACATACATGTAAAGTATGACTGGCTATGAATACCACAGTTCTTACGCCAGACTAAAAAGTCACACAGTTTCTTTGTCTTTTTGCTCCACTTATCTTAATACATGACAGGTATTTGGTAATCAGTGTCTGTCTATCACAACAACACCACGCGCTGAAGACTGATGTGGTCGGGGAGAAAACTTGTGTCAAAAAAGCCAGAAAAATTCATTAGAGCTTGAAATATTGAACCTGTAAGGCATCAAGTAACAATCTCCCACCGGGTTTCATGTCTAGTTTTTCACGTCTGTAGCGAGTGTGAAGCCATGCACAGAAGATCCAAATGCGTTTGGACCCGCTGGAACGTGCAGAAGTCGGCCACAGTTGTGCTGGTTTCTTTTGAACTTGTGAACCTATGTGGTCACATTAGCCAATCGCTGTTTCCTGTTGACATGAAGACTTTCTTCACAAAAACACACATTTGAGGTGAAAACATTTGTCTCCAATGGACCGGAAAATACAGCCTCTTACTGCACAGCGGTGAAACACAGGCACATTTATTGCCCGCAAAACGTCCATCTTTTGGGCAGATTGTCAAACATTCTTTTGAGCAAAAACCCTAATAATTTTTTACTCCAAATTCTGTTTTCCTACAACTTACTGTTTACTTGTCCTGGTACAACTGTAAGAATCCTAGCTATCGCATTGTCATCAGATGGCAGGTTATCACTGGAAATGCGAAGCTGTTGTCAAATTGAGATTTTCTAATATGCCTCTCTGTGCCAAGTATATGACTTTGTTTACTTGTGGGGGGGTTGAAGAAGAGACGAAATGAAAGATCAGAGATCGCCGCATCTCGTCCTCATCTCGTCCTCATCTCTACATTTCATTTCACCCTCAGTATTCATTTTCCTGCCCCTAAAATGGTCAGAATAATTCATGTGCTCCAGCTTTGCCTGTAGAATGTGATTTCCACTTCTCCGGCCTCTCAGCTGAACAACCCCACGGAGGTTTAGGACTTGAGGTCACACGGTTCCAGCATAGATGATGCCCGTATCTATAATTCAATGGACAGGAAGAAAGAAATGAGTACAGATCACACACTACTTAGAAGACATACAGCGATTTGGAACTCCCTCGTGTCCACAAGATTGGAGCAACGATGAGGGCACCTAAAAGCAAAATCCATTAGCGAGAACCTGGAGAACAACTTTTTCTTTAAAATATTTCTGACCTCTGAAATGTTTGTTTTGCCCATCTTAACTGAAGTGTTATTTTAAGTCTATTTTAGGTTCTTGTACATCTGTAGGTTTCTTTTTTTTTTTCAAATGGAAGCACAATTGGATCGTCCTGAAAGTTGTTGAATTCACTTAGGGGGCGACACATGGAAATATGAAAATGGTTCCATTTTCGTCTTAGCTGCACTTAGCTTTACCAAGTTTAAAACTCGGTTCTAAACAGGCTTTTTGCTCAGAAATGGGAGACATAAAAATTGCACTAGTTCAAACAGGATTACATCTTTTCATGTGGAGTGCTGCTCCTTTTAAGTTCGATCACAAGTGGCCATTAGTTCTTATGACATAGCTTCCCTCTCAAGCGATTCATTGATTTACACAAGGGCCTCTTAACCAGTTCGGTTACCTATTAATAAACTTCATTGCAAATGGAAAGAGACGCACTTTTACTGAGGGTTGAACTCATTGTAAAACACATTGTGTGACACGATTTGGAGGAATTTGATAACATTGAAAATCAACTACATGTGAAAAACCATTTTTCATTTCTAAAAAAAAAAGTGATTTATTTGAGGTAGTTAAAAAATTTTTCTATGCTGATTATGAATGATAAAATTGAATAAAATATGCTGCAGATCACAAATTAACAGATGGATATGTGTGTGTTCCTGTAGCTAAACTGGTAAGTGTTGCGTTAGCAGCGCAAAGGTTGTGGGTTCGATCCCAGGGAATACAAGTACTGAAAAAAATGTACACCTTCAATTCACTGTAATAATAAATAAAAGCATCTGCCAAATGAATTCATGTAAATGCATATAACATTATAACTTCCAATTCTAATTTATATGTGAGCAGCAAGACCACATTTATATCCAATAATAAAGATCTTCATGAAAATGAACCCAAACCCAAAAGGCAGTAAAGTCACTAAATTGGCTGGTTTCAGTGAGATTTACTGAACATAAAATTGCAGCTTCTGTTCCTGTCACTGCATGCTGAACTTGCATCTATCATGACAGCATCTTTTTTTCCAAACAATGGATGAGTGGATCGGCGCAATATTTTACGTTGCGTCATAAAAGCCTATATTGCAAAAGATTGAGTTGATAAATAGGTGTGACGCATTTTCTGCTGAGTCCAGTGAGCTACACGCAGCAAATAAAAAACGTAACTAACCACACCTGCTCATCTGGTTCTTCTGCTCTCAATCTGCTAACACAGTAAGTGTGAACGCAATAACCTCTGAAATAATCATGTCCTGCTTTTGCATGCGGCGTGAAACAAGCCTGAGGCAGTTTTCTAAAAAATCCTAAATTTTGAATTACTGCAGCCTTGCATTTTAGCTCAGAAGTGTTTTAAGGGTAAGTGATATAATCACCAGCCTGCTTTTCTCATCTGCCTGTGATTATTCATGATGTTTCAGATATCGAGGGTCCTCTAAATCATCTACGGTACTTTAGCCACAACCGGAGGAGAGATGTTCTCATCTTCTCACCTCTCATCCTCTCAGATGTGGAGCCAGGGCCCTGCACACATCACTGCAGCCATTATTTGTCTTAAGGGCTTTTAGAAATAAAAAAAAAATCTTTTTTGCTCTAAGTTCACGGACTAAATCTAATTGTGTCATACATCAAAAACATGTCTCTCACCGGCTGAGACGATCACGTGACTCTATCAATGATCCGGTTTTTCAGAACTGTGCCAGCGCCAACGCTAGCCTTGGTTAACGTTTTCCCTCAGCAATTAGTAAAAATGAATAATATTTCACAAAAAAGCCACCGCAGTCTGACAATGATGACAATGGCAGCAGTGAGGAAGCAGGCCTGTGTTTCAAACGCATTTCCCTTTCTATCAAGAGAGGCCGTAAGTGGAAAATTCCCTGAAATTGTCTCCCATGAAGCATCACTGTCCCACTTTTTCAGGCACATTGTGTTAGTCTTCACATTTGAATTTTTAACTCTCGGAAGACACACACCTCATTAGGAACGCTGTGATGCCAAGAAAAGGAATGAATGGAATAAATTTGCTAATACATGAAAACTCCCTTGATAAAATGGCGTCATTAGATATCTTTCAAAAATATTTTATATTACAGAAAGGCTTGTGTGATTAGCAAAGCATGGAGTCTAATAGTGAAGCACTTGTGGGTTCTCAACACACAGCAGATTTCTAACTATATAAACTGAACAGAACAAAGAACCTCAGAATCCATATATTGATCACCATGCCCTGCAGAACTCTACATACACTATACAAACAGGCTAGACAGACTGGCAGCTGTTTTTTATTTGCTGTTAGTCAAACCACCTGAAAGAAAAAATTGATTTTGCATTCTAGAGTGACCCTGTATCGTAAATCCAGAATAAATCTTTTAAAAGTTTCTGAAGTATGTTAAGATAAAAACGGTGGGAAGACTGAGGGGAAATCAAGTTTAAATCAAGTTTAAGTACCTCTTGGTACCTCAACAGCAATTCATGAGCTGTCAACAACATCTGCAGAAAAGACCTGGTAAGAGCATCACGAATTTCCAAGCTAGTTCATGCTGGTTAAAGGGAAAGTTTATACAAACAATAAAGTTCTTCCATAATTTACAATTGATTCATTTGGCAGACACTTTTATCCAAAGCAACTTTCAAGGTATACATTTTTATCAGTACTTGTGCCCCCTGGGATCAAACCCATAACCTTTTGCTTTGCTAACATGCTCTACCAGTTACAGGATTGCAGTGTTTACTCACCCTCATTTCATTCCATTATGATCTGTATGACTATACAAAAGAAGATATTTTGAAAAATGTCCTAGTGGTTTTCTGTTTGATACAATGGATGCCATGCGTGTCAATGCTGACAAAAAGGTCATAAAGGTTTGGAATGAAGGGTGAGTAAATCATTTAAAAAATGGTGCGGATCTAGTTGTTGTTCACCAGCAACAAATGTTGGTCAACCTAAAAAAAAGTCTTTCTCAATGCATTGATCTGATTGGCTGATTTTACACAACATCTGAAAATAAAGACTACATATTTTTATGTAGTGTGTTTTTTTTGTACATTTGTGCTTTATTGAGGCATTATTGGATTTCTTGAATGCTGGTCTAATAATGTGGCATATTATGTTTCTAATAATCAACATGTGTCTGTCAAACATCTCAATATTAGTTAGCCAGTTAAATCTACAGTATAAAGGCCTTCAGTTAAATGTCTGCCTATGAGAGACATTAACTTTTCCAGCTTAACAACAAGTTAAAATTACACAGCTCCTGTTCCTGTGTGTTATTTACATTCTTCACCATACCACTGAATTCAATTTACAAGTAACGGATAGCTTAATAAATACACCCATGTCCAGTTATATAGCTGCATCGTCCCTATGCAGGCCAGCCTGTAACTACTCTCTCTATTACCCCTGAGGACCACTTAAAACATCTCCTATAGAAGTGAAAGTAAATGAGGGCACCCATCTCTCTATTTTGACAACTTGTTCTGTTGTCTTTCTTTATACCAAACCAGAGAGAATCCCTCATCCGCTGCTCACCGGCTCCTAAACTTTTCCTCGTTCAATCTCGTTCCTTCGCCCAGAAGGGATTCTGTCATCTGCTATCAGTTCTGTCCTTAACAAGAAGGGAACACATCAAAGCCAGGCTGAGACCTCAGGAGAGGAAAGATCAAAGTTTGCCTCTAATCTCATCAGGAATGAGGCACATTGAGGAAGATTTGAGGAAAGGGTTGCGGTCTTTTGAAAGACCTGTATCTTTACGAGGAGGCGGAGAGAAAAACGAGGCGGGAAACCCGAGATCCGTCTTTTAATCAGAAAAATGAATCAGGCAGATGCCTTATATAGCCACCTATTAAAAAGTGTTCAAGGAACGTTTCAGGTTTGAACTGAGACGGTTTCCCTCAAGCACCTTTCCTGAAGTTCTCTTTGCTTATTTTATTACCATTTCAAAAGAATACATGAATAACTGCAGGTGAATGGAAAAGTGAAAGTCAAATTAACCCACATCACCTTTTATATCACAATCTGTATAGACCTCCGGAAGCCTCAGTCTAGTTTTCCATTTTCAGACATTTGTAAGGGTTGGTACAATTTCAATGTGTCTTTTTTAAAGTGATGGAGTGATATCTGTATATGATTGTAGCACACTCTGCTGGCTGCTGTAGTCATGTGTTGACATGCAAAGTGTATTGGCTACATTTATGTTAGCAATAAATGAAACATATTAAGTCTGGATATATAGACATTCTGTAACAACATAAATGTAAAAGTGATATTTATTTGTGATGACATTTGACATTTAGTCATAATTAGTCATTAACAAGGGCATGAGCTCTTTAAAGCTGCCTAAAAGTCAACGTAGGGGCACTGAACTGTAAAGAAGGGGTTAACAGAATGTCAAGGGTAAACGGTTTGTGCCAAAAGGCCAATTGAAAGGCTTCCTGTTGTTGTCGTAGCAACAGATGCAAAATGCAAGTCACACAAGAACATGACTGACGTTTTTTTTTCTAATCAAAATTCTGAACAGAAGCAGCAAATATCAAACATGTTGTTGGAAACTGTAGAATGGATTTGTGTCTACAGGCTTCTGTACATCATGTGAAAAGAAATCTAAAAAGAAAGCATCATATTGTGTTTACAAATGACCCGTGACATTAAAATCGATCCACAGGATTTACTTTTAATATAAATCAAATCTTTTTATGGAGTTTATATAGTTTCATCAACATAAACTGTATTACAGCCATTAAAATACCAACCAAGTCTATATTTTTCTCCTCACCTGTTTTATAACAGCTTAATTCAGCCTAAGATGTCTTCTGATCACTGGTTTAACTGGTTTTCTCATCCTGACCAGCTAACAATTGCTAAAACAACTTTAAACCACCAGAACAGACATTTTAGGCAAACAAGATGCGACTGCAGCGTGTTGTTTACAAGTTCCACTCCGTCACCTGATATTAATGATTGATGAACAGCTGTAACAAACTGACTCCAGATCAGATTTAAACAGATGTTGCATCTGACGCTCATTTGTCCGCCTCTGATCTGTGAACAGACCTCAATCAAAAGCTGTAACTTTGGGAATGAGATAAGGAGATGAACATGGGTGGTCATGCATAGATGCACAGATGAACAGTCTGCAAACTAGCCATGGCAATCACTACCGCAACCCTTTCACTACCGAACACAACACGTGTACATTTCACAGCTCACTTCCTCCCTCCATCACGGTTACAATATTGGTCCGAATCAGGATCCTAAATCTCCACCTCCCCTCGCTGTCACACACAGTCTCTACGGGGCTAAACCTGTTCCTGGCACCGTGCAATCCTGTTTTTATCACCCCGCTCATCTATCATCCCAACATCTGCACAGTTCAGATGACCTCTGAGTGTGTCGTTGCTTGACTGAAGCGAGGCTTGTACAAAAGATGAGACTGTATGTTCTTGTAGCTATAACCGGTAGGGTGTTGCAATACACTGAGGCAACACTGTGGTCATTGGTTCAATACCCAAGGCACACACACACACAAGTACAAAAATAGAAAATGTATCTGTATTGTGGGTCACTCTGGATTAGAGTGTCTGCCAAATGCATAAATCTAAATATCGTCCCAAAGTTTTGAGTCTTAGGAGAGTTCAGCGCTCTACCTGAGCGTAAGATGATGGGAAATAGAGGAATAATGCTTGACTGACAACTTTAATAAATGAATTAAAATTACATCTGTTTATCAGTGATTTAATATCGGCCACAAGCACTTGTTGAGTTTTTGTGTGATTTCACTGGAACACTAAGCGTTCATGAGGGAGAGAAACAGAGAGTGTGTCTGTGACAGCAGCAACAACTAAAAGCTTAAAAAGCTTTTTTTAGTGGTAAGAGGAGAAAAAAAGCAACATTTTTCAGAAAAGAGAGCCCACATACAGTAATCACAGCTTGTTTAGGGGCTGAAATAATAGACAGGGGGCCTATGGTGTATCGTGTCGTGAGACCCTCATGCGCCGAGTCACCATCAGCTATATTCATGAATCCACTCTGGCTTGGATAAACAAGATCAATTTTACCCTCACTGGACAGCCTTGAGTTACAAAACAGCATCTTTCAATAACAAAACTCCCATTAAATAAACAACTTGCAGAGCCACTGAATGATAAAGCAGTTATAAAAAGTCAACGTTTTCTTCAGCATCAAACATCACCACAGACACAAAAGCAGAAATACAGCAGAGTTTATTCCTAAATTGAGTGACTTCTGGGCTACTGCAGATTGCCAGGAGAACCACACAAAGGCTAAGCAGCTGTTTGAAAGGCTCCCTATAATCTTTCCAAGGCCTTGCAGAACAATATTGTAAATATCATTATTGCCATATGGGGCATCATTGTTTTGCAGGTTTGGACTCACAGTACAAAATCCATAATACCGTCTCGATAAATTAACATAAACACATGCAAAACTATTTTCTATTAAAATAATTTTCCAGTCAGACTCTTCTTGTTTCCAATAAGCCCATTTGTCATTTATCTAATTTGTTTTCACAGCATTTTGCCTTCTGTAGGGCACTGGCCAGTGAAATCTGAACTCCAGAGTTTACAGAATCTAAAACATTAGTCTTGCGCGTTAAAAGAGCAAATTCATTTTGCAAAGATGAGAGATGATTGGATGAGAGACAAAATGGTTCTACATTGTGCAGATACTTGGAAGCACACAGTCGTTTGACCAAAAATCTTGTTCCAGCATTTTTCTGTATTAACATATTGAGGGGATTCAAGTTGCCAAGCTGAAAATACTTTGGAATAAATGAACTCATTTCTCTTCCGGTCAATATAATGTGCAGAAAAATTGTACAGATGACCTCTAGTGACCTCTAGCATCATTCTTTCATACTAACTCCAAACTAACTTTTTAATTAATAAATATATAATTTTATGGATAAATCCTTTAAACTTAATATCTTATGCATACAGTTTGTGTGCATGTCATTTGCAAGGTTAAGTCAACTACAGTAAACAAAAGTAAAATAATATTAATAATAATAATAATTATTATTACTATTAATATTACTTAAGTTGACTAAATCTATTTTAAAAATAAAAGTACACAAATTTATTTTTGTAGCCGTTTTCCTTACTATGAATATTAAAAAGTGAGACAGATTATGTATATTTAGGGAGTTCACACGAAACATAAAAACAAGCATCAAAGACGTATCAGACGAAAGGAAACGGCTGTGATGATTTTCACACAGTGATTAAAGATTCACATTCGGATAGAAAAACTAAATTATTGATTTGATCTGTTCATCTGTGTGGTTAATTTATTCCTTCGACTCTGTCGCTGCACATTAATCAAATTTACAAATTTACAGGAATAATACAAATTGTGGATAATATCCGCAATCCTGTGCCAAAATTGCTTTTCTTTAAATGCACTTTTGTCATCTTTAATTTCATGGTGATTTTTCTGTTAGAGGACCCTATTGGTCATCATTCCATATATTCCGCACACTTCGATTTTGCACCCGAGCGCAAGCATGAGAAATAATTTAATTTCCCTTCACCTGCTCCTCAAAATGTTTCCACCTCATTGGTGTTTATCAGCCCTGAGCTTCAGTGACATTCAGTGACAGGAAATTTACAGGAACAACCCACTCAAAACACTCCCTCACTGTTCACTTCTTGTCTTTCAAAGTAATTTCACCTTTTATTTCCAAAACTTTTCACTTTCCACAACATAAATGACACTCCTTGCCCTCAAACCATGAGAGTTCCTCACATTAGACAGACAAAAAAAAAAGCTATCACATTAGATTGACAAAAAACACAAAGAGGATAAAGTCCTATTACCTGGTGTATTTAACAGAAACATCTAACTTAGCTGACAAGAAACGTTCCCAATACATTCTCTAAACATTACTAACACTAGTAGAAGTTTTAAGGTTATATATTATATAAACACGAAAAAGTCAATGGAATGTTTTAAAGCAATACAGATTTTAAAATGTTAGAATATTTTAACCAAATAAAAATGCTAAACAAATTGCTTTTTGTTGCTTAATGGTAACATCCTTGCGATCTAAAACTGGGTAGATGCGAGACAAAACTCAACCATCTGCTCTGCAATGGCTGCTGCCTCTGTTAAACTATAATCCACAGATCAGCTGCACAAAAAATGAAGGACATAAAAACAGCAGAATGGACTTCTCACTCGCTGCGTTTGATGGAAGTGAAGCTGAGAGCTCAGCGGGACACATATCTTAAGTTCAGATTGTGGTGAATACATCACCTGCTGCAAAAAGTTCTTAAAGGAGCTCCGCAGTTCGGTTACAAGTCTGTGATACGGAATATTTTAATTGGAGATTTGGAGATGTTGACCCCCTACCAAGCCGTCCGCTGAGCCGTGGCAGGTCCATGAATATAGTTTCAAAGCCACACACTGGGCTTTTAAATTTGGATGAATTGTGGGTAGGTACTGATGATGTAATGGTTGGAGTCCTTGTTCTGGTGAGCTTTGAGAAGTTGATGGCTCTGCAGAGTTTGATGGATCTCTGTGTGCTCGGACGCAGCGGTGAAATTATCTGTTCTCCAGAGTCCTATAATGGTGCTGATTTTCCAATCTCCCCGCAGTAATTTGAATTGTATGGGTGGTGTAATGTTGTAACGGCCACAATGGGAAACAGGGCTGAGGGAAAAATCAACATAATCATTGTCAAATGTTGCATCGGTGCTTCGGTACAAAAGAGCTGAAAAACAAACTCTTGAAATCTTCCCTACAGTATGCAAAAGGCAGAACATGAAATGAATGATGTGTTCAAAAACAAAGTATTTATGATACATTAGGTGAACAAAAACCTGGATTGAAATAGAAATTCTGTGCAACCACTGAATATTTTTCCCACAATGCCACAGAAACTGAGAAGGCATCAGATTTAAAACATAAACACACACAAATGGTAGAAGCAGTCAAGGAACATTTATACATGTCTTCCGCAGACACTTCTATTCCAAGCAACTTACAGTACATTTAAGAAACATGTTTTATCAGTACATGTGTTCACTAGCATTGAACCCACAACCTTTGTGCTGCTAGCGCCATGCTCTATGTTTGGGAAGTTATTTTCAGTGCATAGGCTACTATAAAATGCAGGAAAAGTTTAGTGAGCCTTATTTTAATGCACCACAATAACAGACATTAACTCTTTGGAATCAGACGACTGTGTCTCAGCACAGCTTTGTGCACCAGCATTTGCAGAAGCACAGTGAGACACAGAGCTTCTCGCTCTCTCTGTTTTGATCCAAGTGAGACATTGATAAAGGATGGTGTCGCTCTGTGGCGTTAATGTGGCTACTGCCTGGCTGTTGAGGGATGGCTATCCCTGTTGTCAGTACGCTTAGCGTCGGGCTGATAGATGCATTCTTGCAGGGCAGAAAGACAGGCTTATCTGCTCAGATAAACCCAGCTTTCTCCAGAGGCTCTTGGTTTAAAGGTCGCATTACGTCTGCAGCAATAAGAGCACGGTCTTTAGAGTACAAGCAGCATATCCGGTGCATCTGTATATGAGTCACAGGCTTGGCGGGAGACGGAAAAGGCATCCTTTGTGGCCAGCCATGAATAGTATTTCAATATCAACCTGTGCCTGCAGGCTGTGCTTAACCTCTTTGGTGTCAACAGAACATCATATTAGCTTATCAAGCTCAGATGGGGGTCTGAGATGGAAAGACTGGTTGACGCTGTTTGTTACCAAAGCCGTTTCTCGCACCGGGGGCTGGCCCGGTGGGGGTGAAAGGTAGGGTGGGTGGTATCAGAACAGAACATCTCCCCTTCGGTCACGGATGCACAGGCCACCGTGCTAGAAAAGATATTTCAGCTAAGTCCTCCATAGGATAACTTTCTACTTATTATTCATAGAGGCTGAAGGCGGAGAGATAAAGTCTGCATTCTAGCAATGCGGCTAGCCGCAATGAGGAAAGGCCAACTGCGCAGATGAATATGAAAGAGAGGAATGAAAGAGGATGCCGGGCACAGCCGTCGCTGCCAAATGCCAACTTGTTGTGATATAAACAACGCTAGCTGTGGCCAGTGAAACCTGAAGAGGAGGAACAAGGAGGTTTCTGAAGTGAATGCTAACACCCGCTGCTACGGACGCGATTGATTGATCTTATCATCTGCTTCCTGAACAGAACTGGAGTGTTGAGCAAGAGGTGTGATGGCGTTCTAATTTGATCAGACTGTAGCATGACACAAATAAATAAATAAATCCCATTCTGAGGAAATGATGTTATAGTAGCAGTCGCATGTTTTCCCATGTGCATTGGGTTCCATCTGGTCCATGCAGCCAACAGATGAAAGTTCTCTTGTAGCTCAGCTTGGGTTTCAGCAAACAGATGTTTCTCCCTCTGTCTAGCTTTAAACACAGTTAGCCAACGCACACATCAATGCTTTGCTGCCTAAACTTCTCTAGACTAGTCTGAGGCAAGCACAGTCAACCGTAAAGCATTTAAGACAAGAACCCTTGAAGATGACTTAAAAAAAGACAAAAACAAGCAATACAATAAGCTAAATCAAACCACGTAAAATCAAGATGTTTCTTAGTGTTTAAGAAATACACATCTTTCTAGGTAAGTTTAAGAGCTACTTGTCTTGTGAGGCCTAGGCTAGTGAGAGAGTTAAGCAGACAATGAACATCTCACCCTATCTCGGTGGTCCTGTGTCACTTACTGTAATTCTTATTACAGTGAGACTAGTTCACACTGCCTCAACAGATGCAACAGACACCCAAACAGCTGGTTAACCCTGCTAGCATGTGTTGAGTGAGTGTAAAAATGATATATACATATATTTATATTTTCCATCATTGCAAAACCAATAGTCAACAACTTTCAATATCTGAGATGTTGGCATGTGTTGCTGTTTGTTAGGGGAGCGCGACGCAGCTTTTACACAACAGATTTGCAGCATAATTTAGCGCATGCTATTTGTAGAAGTTTCTGACAGCGCATCCATGGAAGGGTGCATCAGAAAGAAGTTAAAACAGAAAGCTGCTAGAGAAGTTTGTCTGTGGCGCAGCGTCACGCAGTGAGCAGCATGCAGCTGATCGCGAACCTTATGTTTTTGTCAAAGAAATAGGAGCGTGAAAAGTTGCTGTTTTGTGTGGCTGCAATTATACAGTGAATGCAAAGCAAACATTTAAGTTAGGAGTTTGTTTAAGTACTAGACTATGGTAAATATTTCAGCCCAAACTGCTTAACATCTATCTATCTATCTATCTATCTATCTATCTATCTATCTATCTATCTATCTATCTATCTATCTATCTATCTATCTATCTGTCTGTCTATCTGTCTGTCTGTCTGTCTGTCAACCATCTATCTGTCTGTTTGTCAACCTGTCTGTCTCTCTGATCCTGAGGCTTCACTAACACAGAGGTGAATCCTGAGAGCAAAAAAAGATCTGAAGTGAGGCCGGACCACAACATGATCTCTCTATGTGAGGCTGGACCCCCTGCTGCTGGAAGCCTGTTTGAGGAGCTCATTAAAATATGATGGACACTGTCCTCTGCTGGTGAGACAGTGAAAGTCTATTCTTACAGCTCTATGTATAGACACAACAAAACCCAAAATATGTTACACCATATAATAAAGATGCATCATCATACAGGTTTTCCTGTATAGTAGCTCAGCTGGTAGAGCATCGTGTTAGCAGCGCAAAGGTCGTGGGTTCAAACACAGGGAACACAAGTACTGATAAAAATGTATACCTTGAAGTTGCTTTAAATAAAAGCATCATTAAAAACAAATAGTGCCAAATAAATAAATGTGAATGTAAATCACCCATCTACAGTGAAGTTAGCATGTAAACTGTATTATTAAATATCTGAGTCATCTAAACGCTTGGCAAACAATTAGATTTTCTGTAAAGACTACAAACAAAGACAAGATGTTTCCTCACCTCTCATGTCGAGTTATAAAGCTGTTACTGGGACGTTTCTCCATCACATCCATCCAAAAGATAACAGCTGTGAGAAACCTTAACAAGAAAGAAAAGAGGAAGAAAAGAACACAAAATAATTTTTATTTTGACATATGACATGCATCCAGCTGCCAGTTCTTACCGATTAACACAGCCAACAACAACTCATCACAGTTTAATATTTTTCACCCTTAATCACCCTTCCTGAAAATCTTTTTAAGCCGCAAACAAGCTGCACTTGTTTGTTTTACTTTGATGATACTGTCAAAATAAAAGTCTGTTTTTCCCAAAGCTGGTTTTAGTTTAACAGCTTACCATCAATAGACTTGTCAGCCGTGTTTTGGATCGTTATGGATTTAGGCATTAGGTTGATATGGGAGGTGGTCCGGGGTGTTTTTGAGGGAATGAAATATCAGGTTGGCAGCCTCACTCCTCATTTGTTTTTCATGTGTCATCCATCTGCGTGACAGAGTGCCATCTATTACCACACACATTTTATGATATCAGTAATCAAGCATACATCAAAATGACATATCAGGCAATTACACATTTTTCCTGCCACATTTCAAAGAGGTGTTATTATCAGGCTGAAACAGTTCTGCGGTTAAAGCGATGACTTTTCTCTTTATTTATTGGTGCTGGAACTACATTTTACAGGACAGTGAAGTGACAGCCAAGCACAGGAGATATGTAACCGAGATGTGACCCAGACCAGATTTGAACCCTGGTACCCACAACCACCACCCGTACACTGTGTTTCTTGCGCTAGCCCAGTGCCGCAGCACATACGTGTTTTCCCACAAGGACAGATGCTAACACAGTCAGTCTTTCAGCAGCCAAGTCTGGGATTTCCAAATCTCTCTGCAACAAAAACTATGAAAGATCCTCTTTTGTAGTGGTACAAGACATTCGCTTGATAAAGTTGTACATCTGAATTATTCAGGCTCTCAGAGACGGCTCTTCCCCATCCATGCAGAAACTTAAGTAAGTACAAGCTAACATGAAGACGAGGGGAAAAAAAGCACCAATCTTGGAAAAATATTTTATTTTTATCGGCCCAGGGCACAAAATAATGCAGGTTTTCATTGCACATACCTACATTTATACTTATTTTTATTGTGGAGAGATTAGTGTTTATTAATTATTAGTGATTATTAATTATTATATCCCATATTATTATTATAGGGAGGTCCAACACAGATTAGGAACCAAAGCAGCAACCACACCTTGGCCTTTCTGCACTTTTTATTTAGCAAGAATAGAGCAAATATTTAAAATTATGTGGTGTAAGGACCAAAAACAGGATCTGAACTGAGGCTCAACGTGTCATATTTTATTCCAGAATTACTTTAACAGGTCTCAGAGAGCAACAGCTAATCTCTGCAGCCTTATATCATGGAACATAAGGTATTGCAGTACATTCAAACATACAGACTTGCAGGCTAGCATTTGCTTCTACATACTGTGTGCACAGAGTTGCATGTGGGTGACATTCCAGGAAGACAGATTTGACAGGGCTGGGATTACCATAGAGAAACATTCCCAGGAATCACAGTGATTAGTGTGGATAGAGGAGAGAAAGTGAGGAAGCCCACTTCAAATGTTCTGTTGGACTCAGTGGTGGAGCCCAGTATGAGCACAGACTCACACTCCCTCCAGTCAAACCGCCACCCACTCACCTACACTGGACCCTTTGAAACGTCAGCCAATCAGGATGCCCCAGGAGGCATGTGTCCTCAGTGGTGGTGGATGTGACAGGGGCATTCATGCGATATGGGTAGAGCTGTAAAGCAGAAAATATAATAGAGAGAGAGAGAGTGAGAGACCCTGACAAAAACAGAAAGAGAGAGAGAGGGAGCAGAAAGGCATGATAAAAGAGCATAAAAGAAAGAGAGAGAAGGAGAGAACAGAATGAAAGAGAGTCGAGAAGTATAATGAAATAGCATTAAGCAAGACAAAGAAAGCAAGGCTGTGAAAGGAAAAAAAGAGGGAAAAAAAGGGAAACAAGAAATGAGTGGATGAGAGACAGACAGAGAAAGAATAGAATCATTCTTCCTTCAACGCCACACACCATTTCCAAAAATAGCACAAACCTGCAGAGATTCTCGGCCCTTCCTGACATTGATAAATTTTCCTTGCTCTTCAAAAGGGCACCGTTTGCCTGTGCGGTGGGCCATGATGCCGGCTGCTCTTCAGAATTACACAAAGCCCGAGGCCCAGGTCCATTCAAATAAATAAAATCTCTGTTTCATAAACTAATGAAATGCGCTGCGATTATAAATATGATTGATGAGACTCGGGTACTTACAGAATGCTGTACAAATCTTCAGCACACAACAACACAGAGCAAATCGAAGCCTATGGCAACATGAGAGAAAACAAGATTATGATGGAAAAATGCCTAAAGGAGCTGCTCAAATATACAGAGAGAGATACGAGAGAGAACGAGTGAGAGAGAGAGATAAGATAGAATAAGAGAGAGACAGGATGGACGAACAGGAAGTGAACATAGAAATCCATCAAGCCGTCATTATTTATTCAGCACAGCCCTGACAGAGAGTCAGAGCTAATAACGCAGCTGAAGTGAATTGAGCTCTGTGTGTCCTAAAGAGAACTGAGAAACTCTCCTCACTTGGTGAATCAGAGACGACTCTGTGAAGACGAGCTGACTGACAAGAAGTTTCCACCTTCTTGCTCTGCCAGCATCACCTACTGTGAACTTCCTGGTAAAAAGTTTGAGCGAAGGAGCTGGAAGCCATATAACCTGAGGAATAATTCAACAAAAGGTTTCTCCACACTAGCTTCTACTACAGCGTGAGCTCCCCGCTAACAAACCCTCAGCCGCCAATGCCAACACAGAGCCATTGGCCCAACAGGCTGCCCCACCCCCTGGAGGTGGGGAGCAATGAGTACAGCCTTCATTGTTAGATTAGGTCAAAGCCAAACACTTCTACATGAATCATGGAGGAGAAGGAACGACTGAAGCACATTCACATCCATATATTCCAATGAAGTGAAGCCTACAGGATTTCTCAGAGCACCCAATTAGAGTCGGTTTAGAGCCACATGAGATGCTTTTCTGTTGCTATGGAGAATCACAGTCTTATTGAAGAGTCAAGTCCAGGCACCGGTGCTAACTAACATTTAAATCATGAGGAAGCTAAGGATAAAAAACTAAACAAGCTTTGGAACCCTCTAGTTATAATATTTATATGCAAAAAACTTTTAAAATCTAGATGTTTACATTTGTTAATGCAATACTCACATTACAATTATGGGTGGTTGCTTGGGCATTGCTATGCAGTTGCTAGGTTGTTCTAAATCTGGTTGCTTATTGGTTAAAGAGCTTCATAGATATTGCTCAGGTATGTTGTAAAAACTACCAGCAAGGATCATAATTTTATACCAATTATGTTTAATAATTTAAGATCACATAAATGCTGTACAATCTTAAAAGAAAAATCTGATTGGCACAGCATGATTTCTATATTATTTTAACAACCTGAGCTCGCTCTGCATGTAAACATCTTTGTCAGTGTTCCAGTGATTGACGTCTAATGCCTGTTTAATGTTTGTTTTGACGCCCAGACTAAAAGAAAAGAATTCATACAATCTAAATGTAAATGAGAGTCATTCATGTCTATAGCACAAATGTTGTGCAAGGAAAAACCTCTAAGTAGTTAGTTTAATAATAATAATCATGTTTGCCCGATATAAACGTAAATATGTTTTTTACAAACAGCATCACATTTAATCAGTCAGCGCTGATGTGAACACAAATGAAATGCATTCACTGGCTGGAGATTTATGCTTTAATAACAAGCAAAAATAAACAGCTGTTTACTGTGTAAATTATTCATGCAGGTAATAAACATAATCGAAGCATTAAAGCTTTAAACATTAAAAAAGCATGAAAGTAAGTCAAATTAGAAATTGCATATTTTCACCTCCTAAACTGTCTAATTAGCAGCATTAAACCCAATAACTTTCCTATTATTGCCATGTTGAGCGTTGCTTTCTAAAAACTATTAAACTTGTGCATCAAATCAATGCAGACTAGCCTTGTTGTCTCTTATGTCAACAATTAAATACGCTCTTATTTGAGTCTCTTTGCATTTAAGATGTGTCTGCTAAATGAATAAATGTAAATGGCATCTACAGGGGTGCCACATGGATATATGTTTCCCCCTACTATATTCACTTCAATATTAATGTGTTCAACAATGCATCAGTGAAACTGATCGGAGTGAAATTTTAGAAGCCTCTCTGTGTGTATCTCTGGGGTGATGACGCAATGAGGCCTACAGCCTCCACACACACAC